>SKCR01036848.1:0-220102 GCA_019454045.1 Zanthoxylum bungeanum | reverse complement strand
CAATTTTGGACCCAAAAACGCGCTCAACTCACTACCTAAATCAGCCCCTATTTGCGTGAACTACTGTTGTGTTTCAGACCTAATTTTTCAATTAAAAACAGCCCCAAAACAATCCTAAAACACGCCTTAATGATCCCTAAAATTTCTGGATTAAAACAAAAATAAACCGAACCCGTAACACTAAGACTATGTACGGCAGTGAGCAAAAACAATGCTCACTGTCGTGGGTCAAGGGAAGGAGGATGGAGATGGATTTTGGTTCAACACCAAAAGGACTTCCGTGCTATTTCTCACCACCAACAGATAGTATGGTGGGCTACACTAACAAAACAAATCCCTAAATTTTTTAGAGATTAAAAGTCTCACAAGTTTTTGTCTTGGTTTTTCTTTTGTTCTTGTTTTTCTTCTCTCAACACTTGAGAGAATTCTTAGAACAAGAAGATGGTGGCTAGGGTTGCAAATGAGATAGGTTAGGCAAAAAAGAAAAATCAAATCCTTTTTTATACCTAGGGTTTTTTATTTCCAAAATAAACAAAACCCTTTCCCTTGACAAAATTAAATTATAAGATTAAAGATGTAATTGCCTTTTAAAAAATATAACTTCCAAAGCTAACCAAAAGTTTTCCAAAAGCTATTTTTGAAATCTCTAAATTTATATCTTTATTTATTAAATTATATATAATTAATGATTATGATATAATTATTAAAAACCATATATTAAACTTTAATAAATAGTTCCAAGTGTGACAAAATAATATTATTAATCATATTAATAATATATATACATATGTGAGTATATAATTGGACGACTATCCAAATATACTAAATCTGCTACAGTATATCGAGCTAGCAGAGGGACCGTATATACCTACGGTTCCGAGCTCCAATAATCCCGAAATATTAATTAAGCTCTTAATTAAATATTTCGACTTATTAACTTCGGGTTATTCTACTAAAAATCCGAAGTTGCACTCTCGTTGTCGTAGATAGATAAATTAAGTTGAACTAAGTCGGTATCCATCGATATAGTCATTACATACGGATTGGCCCTTCACGAGTATCTCGTAATTAGAGCCAGGTCATAATATCTGTTATACCCCTCTAATTATTTTTACCTTAAGTACCATTGATTCTCTAATGAACGATTTATTCATAACCATTATGAATGTTAATCTTTCTATTCATAATAGAAAGACTCGAGAGCTCTAATCGTTTAAGTACTGAATCAACCCCTAAGGAAGATACTCATCTACTTCTTACAAGAAGGAGTGAACTCCATATCTATGTAAAACAACCCCAGCTACACACCAAACCATGTCCCCAAAGTACGTAGCTATTAGTCGGGATTGCTACACCAACTTCACTTCTATAAATCAAATGACATAGCCTGTCATGCAAGAGTTCGTAGTACTTTCAAGATTAAGATCAATCCATATATGACCATCTAGTAGATCGAAATGAATTTCTTTATTTAACGGATATTATAATAAACTCATTTCTATCTAGGTCCAGTCCTATATAGTCACAACATATACGGTGCCTCCATTCTCATGTCTCCATATGGACGATCCTGGATCAAGGTCGCCATACAATTATAGAATGGACCGCAGCTATAGATAAACCACAAATAAAGTACCCGCTTTGTTTGCTCTCTATGCACTATTTTAGATTACTAACTTCAGACTTAAATCCTCTTGTGTATGACACTCATACACTAAGTCTGAAGGCACATGAGTAATCTAGGGTAAATAAGATAATTTACAATATGTGATATTAAACAAACAATTTGATAAATGAATAATGTATCATTTTATTTCCTAAAATATAATTCCGTTTACATTACATGAAGCTCCAGGGCATATACCTCAACATCAGCTAACCTGGCCGCAAGGGAATGATCATTCCTTGTGCCACCCAAGCAAGGCCATGGGGGAGAAATTCCAACCTCATGCCAATAAATAGAATAAGGGCTTATTGGGATGTACCCAACCCCGAGCCATCTAAGTCACTTAGTTGTAAGGGAATGGACGCTTCTTGCGCCAAAAAATGGTAATAGGGCCTCGACAGGATGTAACCAAGTCCTGAGCCATTACAAATCACTTGGCCACAAAAGAATTCTCCCTCCTTATGCAAATCAAGCAATATGGCCTCAGCGGAATGAATACAGCCCCAAGCCATTCAAATATTTGGCCACAAGGGAATGTTCCCTCCTTGTGCCACTCAATAATATGGCATCGAAAAAATGAATGCTGTCTCGAGCCATCACAATTTATAATCCAGAAAGACCTAGAGGGAAGATTATCAGCCTCAGGCGATCCTCACAAGCATTGGTTACGGCGTCTCATGTCAGGTTGTACAAAAATAAAATAAAAATGACAAGTGTAAAGGGGTAATGTATCACACACTCTGTACCAACCCAAAAATATCAAGGTAATTAAGGCAGCACCATACCCTATGTTACCCAAAATAATAATTTTGAACCTAAATGTCCAAACATCCTAGCGAACTGACCTACGGATCAGGGGTGACCAATGCCATAAGGGCATTTTCCTTATTATGCTAGGCAGGCCTCGAGTCTGTAAAAACCATAGAGGCCTAGAAGTCTTCCCCATGCTATGCTCCTATGGATTTAAGAAGGGATGGCCAGCATCATGGGGGTATTCCTCATCCCTATACTAGGCATATCCCGAGGATATAAATGCTATAGAGGCCCGTGCTCTCTTCCCGTGCTACACACATCTAACACTCTTTCTATGGGCGGAAAATACCATGGGGTAATTATCCTTGCCCATGCTATGCAAACCTGAGGCTACCGTAGTACCTCACAAGATGTCTTATATCCATGCCTGTTATGATTACCTTAGGGTACCAACACCACGCTCCCTTCCACTGAGCATGCTATGAATACCCGGGATGCCAAACACCACGCGGGTCTTCGATGTATTCAAAGGTGAAAGTCGTTTATTATTAATGTTCTAGCTCGAGGATTTTATAATGACACCAATATTGGTATGCCACGGGGGTGCGCACTTTTCACTCCTTTGCCTTGCACCTTTCGATAATGCCGACCATGAGTATTTTGAAAGAATATTGAATAAGTCTTTCCCATTCAAATAAAAAAAAACGTATAAGTGTACAAGTTTTAATTCATAAAGGGAAAACCCTATCTATATTCTTGGGATCTACTATCATTCTTACAACTCTCTGTGAGTCATTTTGAGATGGGCTTTACTGAAAATACCTTCTCAACATCTATGCGTTCCATGGGTTTTTGAGCCAGGTGTCGTTCAACTGCTCTAATTGAGAGGCACTCGACCTGATGACCTCTACTATCACACGTCCCTTTGGAACATTTGCATTTTGGAAAATGCCATTTGGACTTTGTAATGCACTAGCAACATTCCAACGATGCATGTTAAACATATTTAGTGACATGGTTGAACATTGTTTAGAGGTCTTTATGAATGATATAACTATTTTTGGGAACTCATTTAATAATTGCTTGAATAATTTGAAAAATATTTTGAAAAGATATGAAGAAAAAGAACTTGTGTTAAACTGGGAAAATGTCATTTCATGACTGATTCTGGAATTGTTTTGGGTCATGTTATAACCTAGAACAGAGAGCAGAGAATGCACAATAATGAGACACAATTGGCACTTATGAGTCCTCTGTAAAATTACAGTCATCTTGTATAGGAATGTTTAAACTTAGGGAAGATCAGGACCTTTCTGCTAAATATTCATCTCTAGCTAAAAACTTGAGGCATTAGAAATAAGGAAGAATGATCATGTCAAGTCAATTCAAGAAGTTACATGTCATATCTATAATTCAAATGAACATGTCACACAAATTTTCCCAATACTGCCAGCCCTCTAAGAATGTCTATGCATGTATTACATACCTCTTCAAATTCCCTTAAGTACTGATAAGGATTTCTGATTCTAGACCATGAAATGTGGGTAAAAATTGGATGACACCTGGTTTAAAATTGAAACTTGATTCATCTGAGGGGAAGTATTACAAGATGGTGATCATGTCTTACTAGGATTCATGAATTCACTGAGTGTCATAAGATGATTAAGATCGCCATGTTGAGACTCATGTTTTACCTAATCAACTGGATTTTCATCTCGGTTAGGTGGGTTTTCATTTGGGTTATCGACCATTTTTCCTGAAGTAAATTAACTTGGTAATAATGAAAATTTATATATTATAAGAAGTAAGATTTCGTTATATTTGAATTATTAAGAGTGGATCTTCTATCCCCAGTATATGTCCAGTCGGACTTATATTGAAAATCCTAAATCTGGCCAGACATGCGAAAGTTGTCAATGGGTGTGCAAATTATTAATTACTAGAATAACGGGTCTGATTAACATCCGACTAGACATATATTTGAAATAAATATCCAGTCAAACATATATCAAGCTATCAGTAAATGTGCAGATATTCAATTACTGAAATCATGGGCCTGATTAATGTCTGGTCGGATGTATATCCCAAAATAAATATCCGACCAGACATAGATCATATTGTAGCTGATGATGCAAATTGGCAATCACTGGAGACAATGGGAGGATTTGATTTCCCCTTCCCTTTTCAGTCTCAGTCTGGACACTATAAATTAGTACCCAAACATTTCACAATAGGCCTTTAGAGAAATCTTAACTTAAGAACCTAGAAATCCTAATCAAGAATATGAAATTCTGGTGCTAGATATAGCTTAGAAAGAGAGAAAAATAGTGATATTCCTTGGAGTTTTCCCCTTTTTCGGCAAGCAATCTCGCAACCATCCGACGTTTATAAGTGTTGTCTAAGCTAGCCACACTTAAGGTACAACTTGACGGCACCCTAATTATTATTTATGCATATTTACACCACAATTCTTGGCATAGTATCTCCGACTAGACTTGATATATATCTGGCCAGACATACAATTGTCATAAAAATATCCAGCCAAGTTATATAAGTATCTGGCCATATTACTATTTTATTTAGTTATTACCGCTTCACTACTTTGCTTATATCTTCCTTTTTTTTTTATTCGCTTGAATTATTGCTTTGTTATCTTCAATTTCTTATTAGCATGCATGTTTATGCTTTTTACCTTTCCGATCCATGAAGAATATCCAGCCATACCCATGATATGTCTGGTCGGACATTCCGAACATGAAATATAACCGACCGAGCTTCTTTGAGGCCAGACTGATGGGACATGTGCCTCATCCTACTTATTTATTATTTTATTACTATTGTTCTGCTCTACAGTCTTTTTATTATTACAACGTCATTATTACTTTATTTAGTACTATTAGATGTGTATGATTCTGTATTTTCTAACCTTCCGGCGAAACACGTATCCTATCTTGTTTAATTAGTGTTTGATTACTTTTGCCTATGTTTTATAGCCATTTTATTATCGTTATGCTATAACTGCTTAGTTATTACTGTTGCTACCTATGATTTTTCATTCTTTATCCTTCTGGTTTGCAAAGAACATTCGGCCAGATATGCAATTGTAGGAAACAATTTCCATGCGACGAAAGTGTGTTAGGCACCGTGATCGACCTTGAAAACTTTTCCGCTCTTCCCTCCCCATTGTCGAATCTGTCCAGCAACTTTAGCAACAGTTTTGTGTTATTATATTTTTTATGAACAATAATAATTTTACTGTTTATGCTACAGTGCTCGGGTCACTATTCACTACTATAGTGTGCGCGTTTGTTGTTCACTGCTACAATACTCATAGTTACTGATCACTGCTACAATACCATAAAATTCTGCTAATTGCTAAATTCTCTGCAATAGTTATGAGTATATTTATACCTCTGAAAGAGCCCAAAGACAACCCCGAATCAGCCTCGAAGAAGAATGAGAAGATGGTTTCGTCAATACCACTCGACCTTCCGTGCTATTCTCGCTACTAACAAATTGAAGTGTGGGCTTCACTTATAATCTTCAATCTCTAAACTCTTTAGAGAAAAAAATCACACTATTTTTTTCTTTCTTTCAACATGATTACGCCTAAAAAGTACTTGCGGCTATCGCAGTATAGTTGGGGTGTCGATTCCTTAGAGAGATGGTTACAAAGAACTGATTTACTTAAACAAAATGTTAGTAGTAACTTAATGAAAAGATATAGATTTAATTGGTAATTAAAATAAAGATTAATAAAAATAATTAAAAGATATCAATAGAGTGAGGCAGCAAAGCGTCGGGAATCCCTCTTATATCAAATTCCTATGTCCAGTTGTTAATTCCTTTTATTACTCAATTGAAGGTTTCACATCCCAAACCAACAATCGGAAGATATTCAATTCTATGCATATTAAATTCTAAGGTAATTAATGATTTATCTTCTCTATGTTAGCAGCACACAAATTTATCATTACGACCTATCTAACGTTGACAATATACCCTCAGGCAATACTGCAGTAGAAAACCAACTCATAAAACAACTTTACCAGTCACAACTAGGTTCCCCAATCACACATAGAAAAAACATGACTAAATCTATATGCACGTTGAAAAAATACAGTTTCTGGATTCATAAAACAAAGATAGTAAAGAATAATAAATATCAATTGTATTAAACGTTTAAGAATATTTAGGAATCAACAACATGAATATAATAAATCAATTACATGAGTTGATCCTTACCTTTGCCTAGGAGATTAGTTCTCCATAGAGGAAAGAGACATAGCCTGAAGATATTACAGCAGCATCTTGTCTGTTATGAAGTTTCTTCGTTCTTCAATCTCAAAATTTTATTTATGGATCTTTGTTGTATGTTTCTTCTCTCTTTTTCTCCCTTATAGGGTTTTGGATGAACTTGGGTTTATATAAAGAAGTCTCAGAGGCCTTATTTGCGTAAAAATGAACTAAATAAAAAAACTGGAATATATTTATGTGTCGCGATGCATGGCCATTGCATGTCGCGACGCGTGACCTATTTTCTGGTTTCTCCGATTCTGTGATTCGGCTCTTCCCTTATGCTTTCGATGCGTCCGCAAGGTCCCGAAACATGTGTATTTGCTCCAATCTTCATGTTCCATTGATCTCTAGTAATAAGACACAAAATAAACTATAATTAAGATTAAATAATGATAATAAAGAAGAATTAGCGATGTTCAAATTATACTTTCATGCACTTATCACAACCCCCAACTAGTTTATTGCTAGTCCCTAGCAATTCAAATTCAAAAAGAAACTAAGAATTAAATTGAATAAATAAATAAAAACTAACTAAGCCACTTTTGTAGGGATCACGATTGCATTTAGCGTATGCAACAAGCTTTTAAACCCCTAGGTGTCCATAGTGGACTAGTTATAGTCTCCTGAGGGTTTACAGCGACGACACCCACAAACGTCATTCACAACACAAGCAAAAATAACAAAATGAAATAGTCCCAATAGTTACATTTATCATTGTCCTCAAAGAATGTCTAGTAATGAAATCAGAGAACTTTCAAAGTACTCAACGTAACTCAAATCCAAGTCCTTGAATAAATCATCTAAGCTAGACTCACATTGTGTGTATGTAAAGGTTCATTCACAACTTGATTCATAGGTAAGCCAACTCAATGATTTCGTTTAAAAATTGGGATTCGATGGGTCAAACCAACCTAGATATCTCAATTGTGCTCTGTAATTGCCTTTTTGTGCTCAATATGGTATGATTTTTATTTTTCTTATTTTTTTTACTTTTATTTTCTTTCTTCTTTTTTCAACACACCTACCCTTTAAGGTAGCATTTCTCCTCATGTGGTCCTAACACTCGCCCATGGGTAGCTTCACGCTTATCGGTGGTTTAATTTCTTTCTTTCGAGACTATCTTTTTTTTTTTAACCATACCATACATTATAACACTAGCAAATCATGATAGACATCTAAGCAAACGGTCATTCATCGAAATACAATTTCTTCAACTAGTTATTTTGTCAACTACATAGGCTTTCAATATTAAAAACCCATAATTAAGTGCTTACAAGTCTACCCTAGATCAATTACTCAATGTATCAGATAAAAGTACATTAAAGAACTTATCGTTTCTAAGATTGCACCCTAAAACAAACAATATCATCATCAAACTTATTTTTTATTATCAAGGCCTAAAAACAGACAAAATAATTTTTTTTAACAGGTATTATCATGCGCATGCATACACCCCCACATTTAAAACTTGCACTATTCTCAATGTAAGATAAATATAAAGAAAAATGATTAAGGAATAACACTACCAGGCGCGGAGTTGATCAGGTTCCTGCTGGTAAGATTTGGGTTGTGTGACTGTATAAGTTGCACTGAACACCCGCATAAATACTTATGCAAACAATATACATGCAATTAACACACAATAAAATAAAACTACATTAAATAAAATAAAATAAAATAAAATAAATAAAATGAATAAAATAAATAAATGCAAATGCAAGGGTTGCCTCCCTGCTAGCGCTAAGTTTAACGTCTTCAGCCAGACGTAACCACGTAATGTTGTCATGGTGGCTTCCATGTAGTGAACTGATGAAGGCATGAGAAAGAAGTATTGTCTAGCTGTTGCAGTTTATCTATTGATCCCCCAGGGTTTGGTGGTCGAGATTATAGGCTGCACATATGTAAAAGTTGGTTCAATCTCCTTTTTAACTTCCCAGGGATCATCTTCAAATGAGCACTAACTCTCTTTTTCCTCATTTTTTGGTTATTTGGGGTCAATTTCAATTCGGAAGGGTGTGATTCATGTTGTGAAGAAGCTGTTTCTGGTAAGATTGTGTCTAGCATGTATGTATATTGACACTCATCATCACCTTGTGGTTGTTTTTCAACATGAAAAATATTTATTTCTAGTGCTATATTCCCAAATGATAGCTTCATTAGGCCATTCTTGCAATTAATAATGGCATTAGTTGTAGCAAGAAAATATCTACCTAAGATTAGTGGAATTTTTGACTCAGTGTTAACCACGAACTGAGTATCTATGATCAGGAAATCAACGAGATAATAGAATTTACCAATTCAGTTTTGACTAGGGATATTAGAGGCCACCCAAAAGAATTCTTATCATTATTTATATAAGCATAAATTATCCTAAACTAGTTGAAAAACACTTGTAGCGAAGATAGTTTCGAAATAAGTTCTACGATATGTATTCTAACTAAATTTCCCATTAAAAGTTATCGCATGAGCCATAAATTCTTTCGGCACAGTGACGTTACGCCAGCCGAATTCCAAACCTGTGAGTGAAAACTACCCTTTTAAATTAGCTTTCATTTTGTTATTTTTATATCAGACTTCTTTTTACGCTTTAGGACGATAGATTACTTTTATTATTACAGTCATTTCATAAAATTTTATGATTTGAGCTTTATATTGAGAAAGAAACGTTTTCAGAAAATGGTTTATGTTTTTCGAGGCATAGGGGAAAAACCCACCTCAGTATGCAACTTGATACAGACATGGAATTGACGGACAACACATGTTCATATGTAGAGGACTGAGGGCGGTGATACGTAACGCCCCCAGATCCTAGTTCAGGACTAGGGATGACAGATGCCCATAGATCCTAGTTTCAGAGCTTGGAGGGTAGCATAGATCTGCACCCCCAATTATAGTTCAGTGGCTTGGGGGACGACGATACGTAACGCCCCAAAACCACCAGTTTCAGGGACAGTAGTGGCATGCTTTGAAGGGACGGCGATATGTAACGCCCCAAAGTCATGGATTTGCACTACTGGTTCTAGTTAGGCGTATGGGAGACGATGATACGTAACGCCCCCATATGTCAAGTTTTTCAGAGACATATCAGTTTTTAGATATCAGGTTTTCAGAAAATAGTTTTCAGAGATCAGATGTTGGAAACAGTTTTCAAAAAACAGACATTTCAGAAACAGTTTTTAGAACGGATTATTCAGATATAAGATTACAGAACCAGACTTTCAAAAGCATATTTTAGAAAAGTTAAGTTTTATAAAAGAGATTCCGGATAAGATTTTCTGAAAATAGTTCAGAGTTTTTAGACAAGCAAAAAAAGGATTTCCTTTTAATTTAATTTTCTGAAAGAACCTTGATTTTAGAATTAAACATTTTCATTATAGTATTTCAGTTTTTATTTTAAATCGTCCACTCACTTAGATCATTCAAACGGTCTAACTCCCACTCCCAGTTTCCTTATTTTGCAGGTATTATCGGAAGACGAGCTCGGGAGGACGGATACTGATGCAATCACTAGGGTATGAAGTCCACCAGTTCAAATCAGAAAGAGTGAGAGTCCAGTCAGAGTCAAGTAAAAATTATGTATTAAGTCTTTGGTTATATGATAGTCATTGTAAAAGTAAATATTATTGAGTACATAATTATTTATGTTGAGTTTACATATTTTGTTATTAAGTTTGGGCTTCGGTCCCATACATAAGATATTTAAACATAGAAATGAGTATTAGCATTGTTCATGATTACAGAGTCAGAGGCTCAGAGAACTAGTACGGCCTATTCCCTGCCGGTAGCATCTCTCGGATTAGGGATGTTACAAAGATGGTAGTAGACCATGGTCTAAGGAGTCAGTGACTGCAGTGGGCAAAGTGTTGGGGCTTGGTATACGCAGTATGTCCGGGATACCAGTATACGAGGCACTACATCTCCAGTATCTGATCACCGAGTACGTCCTCAAGATCCATAGACAGGTTAGTAAGCTTTCCCAGACTATTCGATTAGTATTCCTTATGAGAACGGTAATATGGTCTGCACTCGGGATACAATACCATGTACCTTTGGAATAAATAATATGCTTTTATCGATTAAATGGTTTAATGAAATTTAATCCGTTCGTTGAATTCTAAATTTTAAAACCTATTAGTGGACTAATATTTTAAGAGTTAAATTGATTAGATCACTATAACAACTTGATTAAATTAGTTTAATTAAGTTAATTGGTTAGTAGAGACTAATCGGGATTAGTGAATAAAATTTTAAGAGTTAAAATTGGTTAGATCACTAAATTATCAACTAGTATTAATAAGGTTATGACTTTAGCCGGGCATAATCTAAATTCATAAGATACTAGTGAGATAGAAACCTTACACTTCAAAATAGTGACTGGGAGAGGGATATACCACAACATATCCCAAGATCTCCATTGTTATCCACAAACGTAAGATTCAATAGGTGCCTCGAGACGGCTTTGCTTTCGTCCCCCTATGGATGATGTTCTGTTTGGGTCAATATCAGGTTTGGATTCTGAAAGGATAGGGACTTTAGATGTATCTGGTTATTTGACCTACCCTACGACGACACTTCACTAGTTAAGTCCAAGGGTTTCAAAATAATAGGTCACACTCACAAAAGAATGATTAAGTTGTTAATCAAAGCTTCCTTGATCAAAATGACGGTTGTTGATTGATATAGGAATAAGAGTTATTTCAGATATATTAATCAATTGAGAATGTCTCAATCTATCATGCAAATACTTGACCTACCCTATGGCGGCACTTATTTGTGGGATGATAGATAACCGTGGCATAGTAATTCTTTTAGGTTTCTAATTCATTATACATTAATCATGCATCATGTTTAATTTTATGTCTTAATGTTTGACAGTTTTTATATACGGCGAATGAATGATTGAATGCGTGTTTATTTTTTTTCAGCCATAGCATCTACAATAATCTCAATTCTCAAACAACAAGAAAAATTAACTGGGGATAATTATGTTAAATGGAAAAGTGACATGAATGCTATTTTGGTCTGCAAAGACCTTAAATTTTTCCTAATGGAGGAATTTCCTCCTGAGCCAGCACCAAATGTTGGCAGAGCTGCACGTAATGCCTATAATAATTGGATTAAAGTTGATGAGAAAGCCCATAGTATTTGATAGCATCCATGTCTGAGGTTCTTGCTGCACAGAATGAGCCTATGGTGACATCATCAATAATTATACAGTCATTACAGAACATGTTTGGGCAACCTTCAGACCGGCAACAACATGAGGCAATAGTCTCTGTATTGACCGATAAAATAAAGGAAAGCACATCAGTCTGAGACCATGTGTTAAGGATGATGTCTCATCTTAATATGGCTAAAACTTATGGTGCACGTATCAATGTGAAAAGCTAGTTGACAATGATCATGGAAACCCTTCCAAAGATTTTCCTGCAGTTTAAAGGCAATTGTTCTATGAATAAGTTGACTGAACTGCTAAATGAGCTCACTAATTATGAGTCTGTTATGAATGGTCCTCGTAGGTCCAATACCGAGGCAAATTTTGCCGAATCTTCTAAATATACAAAGAAGAATAAGAAAGGGAATTGGAAGGCAAAGGAGAAACCAATAAAAAAGAAGGACAACAAAGGCTCTAAAGAAACCAATGCCAAAGGAAAATGTTTCCACTGTGAACAACAAGGGCATTGGAAAATGAATTGTCCGAAATACCTTACTGAGCTTAAAGAGAAGAAGAATACAGGTAAATACGATTTACTTGTCATTGAGTCTCTTTTGGTGGAGGATGATAAATCTATATTGATTGTTGATTCTGGTGCCACTAACAATGTTTGTTGTTCTTTGCAGCTACTTGACTCATGAAGGGACCTTCCTGAAGGTAGCTTTACCATGAGAGTTGGGACAGGGGATGTTGTTTCAGCAAAAGCAGTGGGAGTTTCAAATTTGAATTTTAATAAGAGTTATTTATGTTTGAATGGTGTGCTTTATATTCCTAATTTTCGTAGGAATTTGATTTCTGTAAAAAACTTATGGAATGTGATTTTTCTATTTCATTTAATAATAAGTCAGTTATTATTAGTAGAAATTGATTAAATATATGCACAGGAAAATATGAAAATAATCTATATGTATTAAGGCTGTTAATGTATGAATCAATGCTTAATACTAAAATATTTAAGATTGAAAAATCAAAAACTAAAAGGCAAAAGATTTCTCATGATGATACCTATTTATGACACCTTAGACTTGGTCACATTAACCTTGACCGGATAGATAAACTAATTAAAATGGAGTTTTAAATCAGTTAAGACTCGGTAATTTACCTATCTATGAATCTTGTCTAGAAGGCAACATGACTAAGAGATCTTTTACTGGAAAATGGATAAGAGCCAAAGAAACACTTGAGCTAATATATTTGGACATTTGCAGACCGATGAATGTAAAAGCCCGAAGTAGTTATGAATACTTTGTCACTTTCATTGATGATTATTCCAGATATGGGTATGTTTACCTAATGCAGCACAAGTCAGATACATTTGAAAAGTTTAAAGAATATCGTGTTGAGGTTGAGTACCAGTTAGGTAAAAGAATCAAATTTCTATGATCAGATCGTGGAGGAGAATACCTTGATAGAGATTTTGAGGAATTCTTAGTTGAGCATGGAATTGTTTCACAGCTCACAGTACCTGGAACACCACAACAAAATGGTGTTGCATAAAGGAGAAATCAGACCCTACTAGACATGATGAGATCTATATTTAGTTATATCACTCTACCTAGTTCATTCTGGTGGTATGTATTGCAAATTGCAATGTATATCCTGAATTTAGTTCCTTCTAAGTCTGTTTCTAAGACTCCCTTAGAGTTATGGAATGGTCGTAAAGCTAGTTTGCAATATTTCCGCATATGAGGGTCTCTGGCACACGTGCTAAAGAACAAGACTATTAAGATGGAACCACGTTCACAGGTGTGCCTATTTGTAGGCTATCCTAAGGAAACTATGGGTGGATTCTTTTATAATCCATAAGATAATAAAGTATTTGTGTTGACAAATACTATATTTCTTGAGGATGACAATATGAGAGAGTTCAAACCTCAAACTAAAGTGTTACTTGAGGAGTTACTTGCTGGTAGGACCAATACACCATACCACCTAAACGTAGTGGGAGGGTTGTGAGACAACCTGAACGCTATCTAGGAAATGGTGAGGTGCAAGTTGTTGCATCTTGTGATGGTATTGATGATCCATTGACCTATCGTAATGCAATGGAAGATACTAATAAAGAGGAATGGCTCAAAGCCATGAACCTTGAGATGGAGTCTATGTACTCTAAAGCAATCTGGGAACTTTTAGACCAACCAGATGGGGTAAAACCCATAGGTTGCAAGTAGATCTACAAGAGAAAATGAGGAATGGATGGGAAAGTACAAACTTTCAAGGCTAGGCTCATGGCAAAGGGTTATAACCAGAAAATGGGAGTTGACTATGAAGAAACTTTCTCACCAGTAGCCATGCTTAAATCCATCAGGATTATTCTTTCCATTTCCACATATTATGACTATGAGATTTGGCAAATGGACGTCAAGACTGCATTCTTGAATGGCAATCTTGATGAGAGTATCTATATGGTATAACCAGAGGAGTTCATTACCCAAGGTCAAGAGCAAAAAGTTTGCAAGTTGCAAAGGTCTATTTATCGACTTAAGCAAGCATCTAGATCTTGGAACACAAGATTTGATACTACGATCAAGTCTTATAACTTTGAGCAGAACATCGATGAGCCTTATGTCTACAAGCGCATCATTGATAGGAATGTGGTTTTCCTTGTGTTATACGTTGATGATATTTTTCTAATTGGGAATGATGTAAATATATTATCAGACGTAAAAATTTGGCTACTAACTAATTCCAAATGAAAGATTTGGGAGAGAAATGTATATGGGATCCAGATCATTCGGGATCGCAAGAAACAACTGTTAGAAATGTCTCAAGCAACTTACATCGACAAGATTCTTGTACGATTTGGTATGCAGAATTCTAAGAAAGATAATTTACCTTTCAGGTATAGAATTCATTTATCTAAGGAACAGTCTCCTAAGACACCTCAAGGAGTTGAAGAGATTAGACATATTGTAGACATGGTACAGAGGTAAGGCGACGTTGTCCGGGCTCGCGACCGATCGGGAGTACGGAGTAGCCCGCGGGGGACTAAACCGGAGAAATAAAGGAGTCACCACCCAGTGTGAACTGGGAAATGATTTAAGGCCGCACTCACCCCTCGCAAGGGAAGACCTCAAACCGTTGGGTTTGGAATGGTCCCTTACTTATGCCAATTGTAATGAAAGGATTTATACAATAGTATAACCAAGTCTTATGAAACACATGCAAGCTAATTTTATCAACACACAAGTTTGCACACCCATAAACGTAAATAAAAATGAAGGCAAATGCAAAATTCCATCAACGTATTGAACAATGGAGCGCAATAATATAATTAACAATAACTGTAAAAGCATTAATAATAAAAGCGGATGATTAAGTACGCAATGTAAAAGGAATAACTAAAGAGGCAAGCATGCATGGAAGTAAATGTGAAGTGATGTGACAGGATGAATAAAGATAACTAATAGGATGAATACGAAGCGGTAAATAACAAACAAAAAGGTGAATAACAAAATTAGAAGAAAAATGGTGTGACCAAGAGCTTTGGCCAACGTCCATATGGGATCTTGTATCCCCGGCGTGGCAAAACATCGTGGTAAAGGTAGCCTTTTGGTTTTTCCCTCAAATGAAGGACCTTCAACTCAACGTGATTAGCCCATACGCACGAGATAGCAATGCGTAAATAATTAAAGCAATAATAAGCGAAAAGTAAGTAACATAATAATAAAAGAGATGTGACCAAGGCCAACATCTATATGGGACCTCATGAACGTATTTCATATTCAACCAAGTATACTTCGTCCGGTGCGGCAAAACGTTGTGGTAAAGGTAGCCTTTAGGCATTTCCCTCGAATAGAGGACCTTTAATCCATCATGATTAGCCCATGCGCACTAAATTAACAATACATAAATAAATAAAGCAATAACATGCAGAAAGTAAATAACGGAATAATAAAAGAGATGCGACCAAGGCCGACATCTATATGGGACCTCGTATGCCCGATTGAACATATTTCACATTCAACCAAGCATACTTCGTCTGGCGCGGTAAAACGTCGTGGTAAAGGTAGCCTTTATGTATTTCCCTCGAATATAGGACTTTTAATCCATCATGATTAGCCCATGCGCACTAGATTAACGATGCAAAAATAAATAAAGCATACGAAAAGTAAATAACGAAATAATAAAACATAAACAATGAATGAACATAAAATTAAATAACGAAATGAAACATGTGCTTGAAAGTTTCTCAAATGGTACGTGGAGTTGTATCCCAAGTACAGACCGCACTACCATCTATTCAGATTCGGCTACGTAATTTACGTCTGGGTTTCCATTCGATATACCACAAGAGATAGCACGCAATCATTAATCTCAACATAAATGAAAATAGACATAAAACATAATGATGCATGCGAGTGATCAACAATGGATAACTAAAAAAAGATAAATAGTAAAGGGTGCCCTCAGGTCTTACCTTTTAAGTTGCTTCTCGGAAGTGCGTTACACCATCGCCGGAATGATTAAGGCACCGTAACTTTTCTGGTTCACTGGTTCTATATTTTCCTTCAATGTTTCGTTGTTTTGGGCTGTTGTTTTCTCTATTTTTGCTGCTGTTTGGTGGTTATCTTTGGGACTATTTCGGGCATTTTTGGGGCTGTTGTTTTGGGGTGTTTTAGGGACTGATTTTGGGATAATTTGGTTACTATTTTGGCGGTCAAATGGTTGTTTTATCTCGATTTGTTGGTTTGATGGAGGGGGCTATTTTTATGCTTTATTTAATCGGTTGGTGGGAAGTCATTTGTGGTTTGTTTGGTGTTTGGTTGGGGCTGATGGAGGGTTATGGCTTGCTGATTGGTTCTCGGTGAAGGAGGATGATGTGTTTTGATTATTTGGTCGGTTGAAGGGTTATTTTTTTTGTGGGCAGTCAATGGAGGGGTTATTTGTTCATGTTTTGGGCTTAGTGGAAGGTTGTTTGTTCACAATAATTTGCAGGTTTGGTTGAGGGCTGCCGAGAGTCTAGGTTTGAGGGAATAAGCTTGGGTTCCTTTGTTGTTGTTTACGTGAAAACCTCGAGGGTTTCTGCTCACTGGTCATGTTTTTTTTATGCTCACTGGTCACGTTTGGCCTCTTGTGTTGATGGCTTCTTGCTGTTTTGTATGTGTTATTAAGGGCTGGTTTGTTTGTGATGTGTGCGTATGGTGTAGAGAGAGTAATAGGTGAGGGAGGGTTCTGTTGGCTTTGTGTTTTGTCTCGGCTGAGTGGGGACGTGAAGGGAGTGAGGTTGTGAAGAGAGAAGAATGTGTGAGTTCTTAGGGTTTTATTTTATTTTTGATTTGTTGTTTATAGAGAGAGGGAAAAGAGATAGTGCCGAGAGAGTTGTGAGAAAGAGAGGGCGTCTAGGGTTTTTTATTATTTTTTGTGTGTAGTTACTGCCGTGAAAGAGATAGGAGAGGAAGGAAGAGAGCCTTAGGTTTTAGTCCTCTTTTTATAATAGTGTATCTTAGGGTTTCCTTGTTTGTGCATGGCTTAAAAATGGAACAAATCAATCAATTATGGGTGTGTTTAATTTAGGGAAAGAATAATTATATTTTTGGTGGGGCAATTTCTTTAATTTGGTGGGTGATTTATTTAAATTAGGAAGGTGATTTGATTTAATTTAGGAAGGGGATTTGATTTAATTTGGATTTGATTGGATTTAATTTAATTTGTGACATGTGTTAAATGTGTTGAATATTTTTGGATTGGGCTTTGGGCGACATGGGCTTTGAAGGGTTGGAATGGTGTTTGAGGCATGTGGGCTTTTATGGGTCACAGGGGTTTTAGGCCGAGGCTAACAGTTAAAACAAAGATTGATCGAGCGAACCCGAGGCTAAATAAATGAATTAAATCTAAAGATGTACTTATTTTTGAATTTTCCCTTCCGACGTCAGTTTCCCGCCACTTCCGCAACTTATCGGGTAGTGCCTCCATGCGAGGCCTAACATCAGGCTTTTATGCAAAATGCAGTGTCTACAGTCGCCCCCACTTTGATGGGACTTGTGCTTGTGTGACAGTTGTAGGACACATAAATCAGTGATGCTGTTCTAGGCTCGCGGCCTAGTTGGGAGTACGGAGTAGCCTGCGAGGGAACTAAACCGGAGAAATAACATGGAGTCGCCACCCGGTGTGAACCGGGAAAATGATTTTAGGCCGCACTCACCCCTCGCAAGGGAAGACCTCGAATCGTTGGGTTCGGAATGGTCCCTTACTTATACCACTTGTAATGAAATGATTTGTGCAATAATTTAATCAAATCTACGCAACATATATGTTCAAGAATAACCTATATCTAGTTCGCATTCATAAAAGCAAATCATCATAAAGGCAAACATATGATATCATACAATAATCTCATGAACATGTTGAATCATCAAACATGAAAAAAATAAATAACAACCTAAACATAAACGTAAATTGAACGCCTATTGTGAAAGAAGATAACCAAATCATGCATAGAGGAATAATGTACTAAGGGCCAAATCATGCTTAAGAAACAAGTAACATCCTAACGACCTAATCATGCTTTAAGAAACAAGTAACATACTAACGACCTAGTCATGCTTGAACACAATCTCACGAACACATCAAATAGATAAATGCGGGAATGACAACAGTAAAAGTGTCAATAATGGAATGATGTGATTAATTACATAATACAAGAGAAATCACCCAAGAAGCAATCGTGCATGAAATATGATGAAAAGGAATCGGTTCACTGTATATGTGTTCGTGTAGCGTTTGAAAACGCGTTCGAACGGTAAAAAGAAGGTTCGCATTCGTATAGCATTTGATAACGCGTTCGAATGGGATGAGACCTAATGCATGATACAATAAAATGCATGCGTGTTCGAGTAGAGTTCGTAAATGCGTTCGAATGGTAAACAGAATAGAAACGTTCGAGTAGCGTTCCGAGGCGCGTTCGAATGGAAATAAGACAGAATGCATACGTTCGTGTAGCATTCGTAAACACGTTTGAACGAGATTGCCAAAATGGCATCTAAAATGACACAAACACATATATGGATAAATAAACACACAATGTAGGACCTCGTGTGCCCGATGGAACACATTTCACATTCAATCGGGTGAACCTCGTCCGACGCGGCAAAACATCGTGGAAAAGGTACCCTTTGGGCATTCCCCTCGAATAGAGGACCTTTAATCAACCCTAGTTAGCCCATGCGCACTAGAATGCAATGCTTGCGTAAATAAAGCAATGATATGCAAAGGGTAAATGACATAATAAAAAGGCGTGGCAAAACATCGTGGTAAAGGTAGCCTTCAGGCATTTCCCTCGAATAGAGGACCTTTAATCCACCCTAGTTAGCCTATACGCATTATGTTACAATGCATACAAATGAATGAGACAATAATTTGGAACTCCGTATATCCGATTAAACATATCTCACATTTAATCAAACATACTTCGTTCGGCGCGGTAAAACATCATGGTAAAGGTAGCCTTTAGGCATTTCCCACGAATAGAGGACCTTTAATCCACCCTAGTTAGCCCATGCACACTAGAATGCAATGCATGCGTAAATAAAGCAATGATATACAAAGGGTAAATGACATAATAAAAGGCGCGGCAAAACATCATGGTAAAGGTAGCCTTCAGGCATTTCCCTCGAAAAGATGACCTTTAATCCACCCTAGTTAGCCCATGCGCATTTCATCACAATGCATAGAAAGTAAAGACAACAATATAGGACTTCGTATACTCGATTAAACATAGCTCACATTCAATCAAACACACTTCGTCCGGCGCGATAAAGTATTGTCATAAAGGTAACCTTTTGGACTTTTCTTTCCTCAAATAGGGAACCTTTAGACTAACATACTAAGCTCATGGGCACTATATCATCAATACTCAAGCAAATAACGTGCGGAAATTAAATGGCGGAATGTAAAATGCGAATAATAAACAAATGAGATAGAATAAAGTAAAATATGTGTCGTTTGCTCAGGTGGTACGTGGAATTATTTCCCAAGTACAGACCGCACTACCGTCCATTCGGATTCGGTTACGGAATTTACATCTGGGTTTCCATCCTATATACCATAAGAGACGACATATTTTCCCATCCATTCAAAGGCCACAACATGCATCCACAAGCGACTCTCATGCAAAGAAAATAAATAAAACAATTAAAAGATGAATGAAAATAAATAAGAAAAGTGCTCTCAGGTCTAACCTTTTAAATCATCTCTCGCAAGTACGGTACACGGTCGTCGGAAGGGTTGATGCTCCGCAACTCATCTGGTTTACTGGTTCAACGTTTTCCCTCGCTGTTTGGCTATTTGGGCCGTTGTTTTCGCTCTATTTCACTGTTGTTTTGCTGCTATTTTCAGTCACTGGTTTGAGGTAAATAGCGGACTATTTTTGCAGTTTTCGGGACTTTTTTGGGTGTGGTTTATGGACTATTTTTATGGTTAAAAGGTGCAGTATGCGGCGGTTTTCTGGATGCAATTCAGGGCAGTGGGTGGCGGTAATTTGGGGCTGTGAGAGTCCAGGCGTGAAGGGCTGTGAAGGTGTTGTTTGGCGTGAATTGAGTGGACTGTGAATGAGTGTTTCACGTGGCCAAAGTGAGCAGTTAATTATTGTGTGGCTGCGCTGGGCGTGAAGAATGAGGGGCAGTGGCTGTGTCGTGAGGTGAAGTGTGAAGCAAGGGGACTTAAGTCAGTGGAGGGATATATGGCGTGAGTGTATGGGTAGTGGCTGATGCGTTGAGGGTGTTGAGTGATGCTGTTAAATGGGTAATGGGCGTGAGGTGAATGAGCTTTTGTTTTTTTTTTTGTTGGTGCCGTGAGTTATTGGGTTAATAGTGCGTGGAAGGGGCTGGTGGTGTGATGATCATGTGTGATGAATGGACTGGTTCGAGTGCTTTAGGGTTTCATTATGGTGAGGGACGTTTATGGCTAGTGTTAGTGGCTTAAAGGGCGTGTGTACAGGTGCTGGCTGTTTGCCAATAGTTGCTTGGTTGATGGGTGAATAAGTTGTTGCTAGTTAGGGTTTTTTTTGTTGTTTAAATTTGTTGTTGCCGTGAGTCTCTTGCCAGGGGAGTTTAGGGTTTTGTGTTATTTTTATAATTGTTAATTAGGGTTCCTATTGTGCATGGAATTTTTATGTTTGGAAACAAATCAATTAAATATGTGTGTATTTTAATTAATTTATTAAAGGAAATGATATTTGTATTTTAGGTGGGAATGTCTTTAATTTGGTGAGTGAATTATTTAAATTAGGAATTTAATTTAATTAGATTTTAATTGGATTTAATTTAATTTAATTTGTGTTTTAAAAATTCTTTAATTATTTCTTGGATTGGGCTTGGGTTAGATGGGCTTGGTGTGTGTCTTACGGGGGTTTGGGCTAAGGATGTTTTAAAACGAAAGTCCAACAAGCGAACCCGAAGCTAAACAAGCGAATAAAATCTAACAAAATATTGATTTCTAACTTTTCCCTTCCGACGTTCGTTTCCCGCGACTTAAAAGGTAGTGCCTCTAAATGAGACTCATCATAGGGACTTACATGCAAAAATGCAGTGCCTACAGTCGCCCCCACTTTGATGGGACTTGTGCAGTGTGTGACAATGACAATCATATCAAAGTTGTGCAATGCATTTTTACTTACCTGGCTCGCCAGCTGCCACCTAACTTGCCTTCTGCTTCGAGCTGAGTTGATGATGCAGTGGACCTCGATCCTGGGATGCATCCCATTAATTGCAACCGACGATGCAGTGGGTGCTCGACCCTGGGACGTATCCCGGAACTACAACTACTGATACAATGGATCCTTGACCCTAGGACGCATCCCAATAACTATAACGGACAACGGGGGCCTCGACCCTGGGACGCATCCCAATACCGCTGACAATGTGGGTCACGACCCTGGGACGCATCCCCAAAACTGATGATGCAGGGGGCCAACGACCTTGGGACACATCCCGATAACTGCAACCGACAACGGGGCCCTCGACCCTGAGACTTATCCCGATAAAGTTGACAATGTAGGTCACGACCCTGGGACGCATCCCCAAAACTGATGATGCAGGGGGCCAACGACCCTGGGACGCATCTCGATAACTACAACCGACAACAGGGGCCTCGACCTTGGGACGCTTCCCGATAAGGTTGACAATGTGTGTCACGACCCTGGGACGCATCCCCAAAACTGCTGATGATGTGGGTCACGACCTTAGGACTCATCCCCAAAACTGCTGATGATATGGGTCACCACCCTGGGACGCATCCCCAAAACTGCTGATGATGTGGGTCACGACCATGGGACGCATCCCCAAAACTGCTGATACTGATGCTGATTTGGGCCTCGCCCCTGGGACTCATCCCCAAACTGATATTGATGTTGTGGGTCACGACCTTGGTCACGACCCTGGGACTCATCCCCAAAACTGATGCTGATGTGGGCCTCGCCCCGGGACTCATCCCCAAAACTGATGCTGATGTGCGCCTCGACCTTGGGACTCATCCCCAAACTGATACTGATGTGGGCCTCGGCCCCAAACTGACGCAGATGTGGGCCTCACCCCTAAACTGATGCTGATGTGGGCCTCGCCCCCAAGCTGATACTGATGTGGGCCTCGACCCTAGGACTCATCCCCAAAATTGTTGATGATATGTGTGGGCCTCAACCCTGGGACAGATCCCAAAACTGCTACTGATGTGTGGGCCTCGACCCTGGGACGCATCCCAAAATTGCTAGTGATGTGGGTCTCGACCCTGAGACTTATCCCCAAACTGATACTGATGTGGGCATCGGCCCACAGACTGATACTGATGTGGGCCTCGCCCCCAAACTGATACTGATGTAGGCCTCACCCCCAAACTGATGCGGATGTGGGCCTCGCCCCTAAACTAATGCTGATGTGGGCCTCGCCCCCAAGCTGATACTGATGTGGGCCTCGACCATGGGACTCATCCCCAAAATTGCTGATGATATGTGTGGGCCTGGACCCTGGGACACATCCCAAAATTGATGATGTGTGTGCCTCGACCCTGGGACACATCCCAAAACTGCTACTGATGTGGGTCTCGACCCTGGGACTCATCCCCAAACTGATACTGATGTGGCCCTCAGCCCACAGACTGATACTGATGTGGGCCTCACCCCCAAACTGATACTGATGTGGGCCTCGTCCCCAAACTGACGCTGATGTGGGCCTCGCCCCTAAACTAATGCTGATGTGGGCCTCGCCCCCAAGCTGATTCTGATGTGGACCTGGACCCTGGGACTCATCCCCAAAATTACTGATGATATATGTGGGCCTCGACCCTGGGACACATCCCAAAACTGCTACTGATGTGTGGGCCTCGACCCTGGGACGCATCCCAAAACTGCTACTGATATGGGTATCGACCCTGGGACTCATCCCCAAACTGATACTGATGTGGGCCTCAACCCACAGACTGATACTGATATGGGCCTCGCCCCAAAACTGATGCGGATGTGGGCCTCGCCCCTAAACTGATGATGATATGGGCCTCGCTCCCAAGCTGATACTAATGATGCTGATGTGGGCCTCGCCCCAGGGACTCATCCCCAAAACTGATATTGACAATGCTGATGTGGGCCTCGTCCCAGAGACTCATCCCCAAAACTGATGATGATACTGATGTGGGCCTCGCCCCCGGGACTCATCCCCAAAACTGATACTGACTATGCTAATGTGGGCCTCACCCCAGACGGATACTGATGTGGGCCTCAACCCGGGACTGATACTGATGTGGGCCTCGCCCCCAAACTGATACTGACGTGGGCCTCGCCCCAAACTGATACTGATAATGATGTGGGCCTCGCCCCCAGAGTGCCATACCTAGCAAGACTGATACTGATAATGATGTGGGCCTCGCCCCCAGAGTGCCATACCTGGCAAGACTGATACTGAAAATGTGATGGTTCATTTCAATATACTGTACTGTCTTTCATGAGATAATCCTGATAGTTAAACGTATTTATCCTCAACGGATGCTCCGTGTCGAAACTAGAGAACCTTCAAAGTACCTGATACAACTCAAATCTGACCGTCTGAGTGAATGATCTGAACTAGACTCCAAGTGTGTGTGTTCTAAGGCTCTTTCATAGCTCCACCTTTAAGTAAGCCAACTCGATGATTTTGTCTCGGAGAACCAAATCAGTGGGTCTAACCAACCTAGATGTCTTGATCACACTCTGTGATTACTTCCACGTACTCAACATGATATGGTTTTCTTCTTTTTTTCTCTTTTGTCTCTTTTTTTTCTTTCTTTTTTTTTTCGACTCACCTACCCTTTAAGGTAGCATTTCTCCTCATGGTGGTCCTAATACTCGCCCATGGGTAGCTTCACGCTTATTGGTTATAGGCGGTCTATTTTTTTTCTTTTCTTTTCATTGCAGAGACTTTCTTTGTTTCCAACCATATCATATATCGTAGCATATGTGAACCAGGATAGACATCTAGGCAAACGGTCATTCACTGATCCATCATCTCTTCAACTAGTTATCTTGCCGACTACTCAGGCTTCCACCACTAAGATCCCGTGATCAAGTGCTCGCAAGTCTAGCTGAGATCAACTATTCAGAATACCGGATGAGAGCACATCTCGCACTTATCGTTTCTAAGGTTTCTCCCTACAGCAAACAATGCCATCACAAGACATATGCCCAATTATCAAAGACTTCTTTTTTTTTCACTCACTCTATGGAATTCTTCCTTTCAACCACTGATAATGTGGGCTTCACCCCCTGGGATCCATTCCTGAAACTACTACTGATATGGGCCTCAACCCTGGGATTCATCCCCAAAACTGACACTGATATGGGCCTCAACCCTGGAATTCCTTCCCGAAACTGATACTGATTCATTTTTGAAATTGAATGTACTGTTACTGCTTCTGATTGGCTTGCCCTTGCCGTTTTCTCTGTTCCTTCTTTGAAACCTGTGAATACAAAAAAAAACAAACACAAAAAAGAATGCAAAATATGTTACGTGTATGCATGCATGAATGAATGAGTTTCATATCCCATTGGGTTAGGTCTTCCTCCAATTCCCTTGGTGACTGCTCGGTCTCATTTTCCTCAAACAAAGTACCGTTTCACTCTGTCTACGTTGATCGGCTCGGTGAACTCATTCCCTTCTAAATCTGACAGTCTTACTACCCCGTTTCCCAATTTCTAAATGACTATCCTATCTTTTCTGATTGATTCTTCCGAGGATTCCCCGTGTTCTAAACATAGTTGAGTATCATAGTACCAGGGTTGAATGTTTTTGCCAAATATACTCATGTTGCAGGTTGAAAGGAAGAGACTCAGGCAAGTAAGCGAAATGAACGTCTTTATTATAATCAAGAAAAGGTTCGAACAAGTAGAAAAAATCAATGTCTTTATTAAAAATGCAGAATCAAAATTGAATAAGATCAGGGAAACAAACATCTCCATAATTTGCAACTTTGTTTCCCCCCGTCTTCTTGCTTCCTTCGACCATCAGATTCTCCAAGTACAGTAGTTCTTTTTCCCATTTACTTTCCCCTTTCTGCTCTATCTCATATGTACTATTGTTGCCCCATATCCTCAGGCGGGAAGCTTGGTGGTCGTGAGTTTGGAAGATAGTGCTGTTAGGTAGGCCGGATTTAAGCATGTAGGTAGGCGGTGGGACGGAGTGATAGTTAGGTAGGGGGTTTCTCTGTGTGTTAGGTTGGTCTTTTTCTGGGTCGAGTATTTTGTGGGAATCTATGAGGTCTTGGATTTCATGCCAGAGGCGGATGCAGTTGTCGATTTCATGGCCTCTCTGCTGGTGGAGGTAACATTAAATGTTCGGGTTAAGGTAGCGTGGCACAGGGTTTGGAAGTGGTTTAGGCTCTAAGGGATTTAGGAGTCCTTGCCTTTTCAGCTCTTCAAATACCTCTGACAAAGGTCTACCAAGATTGGAGAATCTTTTGTTTCTGATAGGGGCGATCTCAGAGGGAGTGGGCTTAGTCCTTGAAGGTTCCTCAATGGTCTTTCCATTCTGGTTGCACAACTTTCTGTTATTGATTATACGGGATACGGTCAAACTGGCCACAACATTGGTCAAAACTTGCAACATCTCAATAATTTTGGTTACTTTGGTCTCCAATTGATCCAGGGGGGATCCCTCGTTGACTGACTTACTCATGTTGGCTGATGGTATTCTGACAAGTCTCTCTTCTCCCCCAACCCAACAGGAATCTATGATGGCTTTTTGAACATAAAGGGTTAGCATGATGCGTTATGCATGAGGTGCATGAGATGCGTGCGATGTATATAAGTTGGCCTTTTGTCATTTTAAAGCATTCAATCACATTATCGTGAGGTGCAAACTTATCCCAGTTGAAAAGGCCCAACAGGTTTACACTTTTGCGATAACATGGCTAAATAACTTCAAATGATAAGGGGCCTAATCACAGGATGGTCCATCGGCATTTTAGAAACTTTTAGCCCAATTGTCATAAGATACAAACTCATCCTAGTTTAAATGACCCAACAAGTTCGCATTTCTGACAAGAAGTCTAACTGAGTCCAAATGATGATGGTCCTAAGCATAAACATAAAGAAAAAATTTCTACAGAATGGCCCATCGGCATTTTAGAAACTTTTAGCCTAATTGTCATAAGATACGAACTCATCCCAGTTTAAATGGCCCAACAAGCCCATACCTCATGACAAAAGGTCCAACTGAATCCAAATGACAATGGTCCCTAAACACAAGCACAAGGAAATAGTTTCTATTGGTCATACAACTATGGTCGATGTGTGGGTTTGCAGGAGTGTAGACAAAGGCTTTCGTTGGCGAAGGATTGCCCACAACTAGGTCTCCCCACTCAAGGGTTCAAGCGACCGAGTGAGCGCACCTTTTTTATACCTTAAGGTACGTGCCAACGAGTTATGGTGTGACTAACTTTCAAATGGATTTCCCATTGTAGATTCCCCAGAGAGAGGGTGGAGCGAACTCTCTTAAATACCCAAGTCTCTTAGGCTCTTATCGCCTTGGTGACAGGAATAAACAACAAGTCCTCCAAATTAGTCTGTCACAACGAGCGATCGGTAATGATTAACTAGGTGCCTTCACAGGTTTTCCTTATGGAAAGGTAGTGAATGAAGGAAGACACCAAACCATCACATAGCTTTAACAATGCCTTTGATTAAATCCCTCAACCCACTATAGACACGGTTAACTAAAGCACAAATCATAATCACTACAAGACATTATTTCGGGTCCAATTCTCTATCCCTAATGGAGTCGCCAGACTGGAGGACACAGAAATCGGTGATGCTGTTCTAGGCTCGCGGCCTAGTTGGGAGTATGGAGTAGCCTGTGAGGGAACTAAACCGGAGAAATAACATGGAGTCGCCACCCGGTGTGAATCGGGAAAATGATTTTAGGCCGAACTCACCCCTCGCAAGGGAAGACCTCAAACCGTTGGGTTCGGAATGGTCCCTTACTTATGCCACTTGTAATGAAATGATTTGTGCAATAATTTAATCAAATCTACGCAACATATATGTTCAAGAATAACCTATATCTAGTTCGCATTCATAAAAGCAAATCATCATAAAGGCAAACATATGATATCATATAATAATCTCATGAACATGTTGAATCATCAAACATGAAAAAAATAAACAACAACCTAAACATAAACGTAAATTGAACGCCTATTGCGAAAGAAGATAACTAAATCATACATAGAGGAATAACGTACTAACGGCCAAATCATGCTTAAGAAACAAGTAACATCCTAACGACCTAATCATGCTTTAAGAAACAAGTAACATACTAACGACCTAGTCATGCTTGAACACAATCTCACGAACACATCAAATAGATACATGCGGGAATGACAACAGTAAAAGTGTCAATAATGGAATCATGTGATTAATTACATAATTCAAGAGAAATCACCCAAAAATCAATCATGCATGAAATGTGATGAAAAGGAATCGGTTCACTGTATATGCGTTCGTGTAGCGTTTAAAGATGCGTTCGAACTATAAAAAGAAGGTTCGCATTTGTATAGCGTTTGATAACGCGTTCGAACGGGATGAGACCTGATGCATGATACAATAAAATGCATGCGCGTTCGAGTAGCGTTCGTAAACGCGTTCGAAAGGTAAACAGAATACAAGCGTTCGAGTAGCGTTATGAGGCGCGTTCGAACGAAAATAAGACAGAATGCATACGTTCGTGTAACGTTCGTAAATTCGTTCGAACCAGATTGTCAAAATGGCATCTGAAATGACATAAACATATTTATGGATAAACAAACACACAATATAGGACCTCGTGTGCCCGATGGAATACATTTAACATTCAATCGGGTACACCACATCCAGAGCGGCAAAGCATCATGGAAAAGGTAGTCTTTGGGCATTACCCTCGGATAGAGGACCTTTAATCCACCCTAGTTAGCCCATGCAAACTAGAATGCAATGCATGCGTAAATAAAGCAATGATATGCAAAGGGTAAATGAAATAATTAAAGGCGCGGCAAAACATCATGGTAAAGGTAGCCTTCAGGCATTTCCCTCGAATATAGGACCTTTAATCCACTCTAGTTAGCCCATACGCATTATGTTACAATGCATACAAATAAATGAGACAATAATGTAGAACTCCGTATATCCGATTAAACATATCTCACATTCAATCAAACATACTTTGTCCGGTGCGGCAAAACATCGTGGTAAAGGTAGCCTTTAGGCATTTCCCTCGAATAGTGGACCTTTAATCCGCCCTAGTTAGCCCATGCACACTAGAATGCAATGCATGCGTAAATAAAGCAATGATATGCAAAGGGTAAATGACATAATTAAAGGCGCGGCAAAATATTGTGGTAAAGGTAGCCTTCAGGCATTTCCCTCGAATAGAGGACCTTTAATCCACCCTAGTTAGCCCATACGCATTATGTTACAATGCATACAAATGAATGAGACAATAATGTGGAACTCCGTATATCCGATTAAACATATCTCACATTCAATTAAACATACTTCGTCCGGCGCGGCAAAACATTGTGATAAAGGTAGCCTTTAGGCATTTCCCTCGAATAGAGGACCTTTAATCCACCCTAGTTAGCCCATGCGCACTAGAATGCAATGCATGCATAAATAAAGCAATGATATGCAAATGGTAAATGACATAATAAAAGGCGCGGTAAAACATAATGGTAAGGTAGCCTTCAGACATTTCCCTCGAAAAGATGACATTTAACCCACCCTAGTTAGAGCATGAGCATTTCATCACAATGCATAGAAATTAAAGACAACAATATAGGACTTCGTATACTCGATTAAACATAGCTCACATTTAATTAAACACACTTCGTCCGGCGCGACAAAGTATTGTCGTAAATGTATCCTTTTGGACTTTTCTTCCCTCAAATAGGGAACCTTTAGACTAACATACTAAGCCCATGCGCACTATATCATCAATACTCAAGCAAATAACGTACGGAAATTAAATGGCGGAATGTAAAATGCGAATAATAAACAAACGAGATAGAATAAAGTAAAATATGTGTCGTTTGCTCAGGTGGTACGTGGAATTATTTCCCAAGTACAGACCGTACTACCGTCCATTCGGATTCGGCTACAGAATTTACGTCTGGGTTTCCATCCTATATACCACAAGAGACGACATATTTTCCATCCATTCAAAGGCCACAACATGCATCCACAAGCGACTCTCATGCGAAGAAAATAAATAAAACAATTAAAAGATGAATGAAAATAAATAAGAAAAGTGCCCTCAAGTCTAACCTTTTAAATCATCTCTCGGAAGTACGGTACACGGTCGTCGGAAGGGTTGATGCTCCGCAACTCATCTGGTTTACTGGTTCAACGTTTTCCCTCGCTGTTTAGCTATTTGGGCCGTTGTTTTCGCTCTATTTCACTGTTGTTTTGCTGCTATTTTCAGTCACTGGTTTGAGGTAAATAGCGGACTATTTTTGCAGTTTTCGGGACTTTTTTGGGTGTGGTTTATGGACTATTTTTATGGTTAAAAGGTGCAGTATGCGGCGGTTTTCTGGATGCAATTCAGGGCAGTGGGTGGCGGTAATTTGGGGCTGTGAGAGTCCAGGCGTGAAGGGCTGTGAAGGTGTTGTTTGGCGTGAATTGAGTGGACTGTGAATGAGTGTTTCACGTGGCCAAAGTGAGCAGTTAATTATTTGTGTGGCTGCGCTGGGCGTGAAGAATGAGGGGCAGTGGCTGTGTCGTGAGGTGAAGTGTGAAGCAAGGGGACTTAAGTCAGTGGAGGGATATATGGCGTGAGTGTATGGGTAGTGGCTGATGCGTTGAGGGTGTTGAGTGATGCTGTTAAATGGGTAATGGGCGTGAGGTGAATGAGCTTTTGTTTTTTTTTTTTGTTGGTGCCGTGAGTTATTGGGTTAATAGTGCGTGGAAGGGGCTGGTGGTGTGATGATCATGTGTGATGAATGGACTGGTTCGAGTGCTTTAGGGTTTCATTATGGTGAGGGACGTTTATGGCTAGTGTTAGTGGCTTAAAGGGCGTGTGTACAGGTGCTGGCTGTTTGCCAATAGTTGCTTGGTTGATGGGTGAATAAGTTGTTGCTAGTTAGGGTTTTTTTTGTTGTTTAAATTTGTTGTTGCCGTGAGTCTCTTGCCAGGGGAGTTTAGGGTTTTGTGTTATTTTTATAGTTGTCATTTAGGGTTCCTATTGTGCATGGAATTTTTATGTTTGGAAACAAATCAATTAAATATGTGTGTATTTTAATTAATTTATTAAATGAAAGGATATTTGTATTTTAGGTGGGAATGTCTTTAATTTGATGAGTGAATTATTTAAATTAGGAAGTGATTTATTTAAATTAGGAATTTAATTTAATTAGATTTTAATTGGATTTAATTTAATTTAATTTAATTTGTGTTTTAAAAATGCTTTAATTATTTCTTGGATTGGGCTTGGATGAGATGGGCTTGGTGTGTGTCTTGCGGGGGTTTGGGCTAAGGATTATCTAAAACAGAAGTCCAACAAGCGAACCCGAAGCTAAACAAGCGAATAAAATCCAACAAAATACTGATTTCTGACTTTTCCCTTCCGACGTTTGCTTCCCGCGACTTCCACTACTTAAAAGGTAGTGCCTCTGAATGAGACTCATCATAGGGACTTACATGCAAAAATTGAGTGCCTACAACAGTGACAATCCTATCAAAGTCATGCATGCATTTTTACTTACCTGGCTCGCCAGTTGCTGCTTAACTTACCTGTTATTCCGAGATGCTTCAAACTGAGTTGATGAGAGGTGGTCCATTCCCGAATTGTTACTTTATGAGTGGTGGTCCATTCCTGAACCGTTACTGTATGAGGTGGTCCAGTAGACATGGTACAGTAGAGTCGTCAGACTGTAGACATGGTACAGAGGTAGGGTGACGCTGTAACCCCCGGGTCTTATTCCCGATTTGAGTTGATGGTCTTGTTCCTGAATTGAGTTGTGGGTCTTGTTCCCGATTTGAGTTGTGGGTCTTATTCCGGATTTGAGTTGTGGGTCTTGTTCCCGAATTGAGTCGAAGGTCTTGTTCCCGAATTGAGTTGTGGGTCTTGTTCCCGATTTGGATTGTGGGTCTTGTTCTCGAATTGAATTGTGGGTCTTGTTCCCGAATTGAATTGTGGGTCTTGTTCCCGAATTGTGTTGAGGGTCTTGTTCCCGAATTGAGATGAGGGCCTTGTTCCCGAATTGAAATGAGGGTCTTGTTCCCGAATTGAGTTGAAGGTCTTGTTCCTGAATTGAGTTGACTGTGGGTTTTGTTCCCGAGCTATACTGAATGTGGGCTTTGTTCCCAAACTGTACTGAATGTGGGCTTTTCTTCAAAACCTGTGGAAAAAAAAAAAGACAAAGATTGCATGCATGTGACATGTATGCATGTTTGCATGGATGCATTTCCTATTCCGATGGGTTAGACCTTTCTTGTGCTTTTTGGTGCCCCTACCTACAAGTGTCTTTAGTCGCCCATGGGTTTGTTTACAATTTCTTTCTGCCAGTTCTCTTCTAGCGATTGCTCAATTTTCTTTGATCTCATAGCTCAGGATCTTGTTGTGTCCCTTATTCGCGGGGTAGTAGACTGGTCGCCCCAAGACTTGATTAAGCTTTATGTTCTCCGCTGCTTGTACTAGGTCAAGGTGGACTACGTGATGTGTCATTCTGTATCATCATACCCCATTACAAGCTACAAAATAGTCCCAATAGTTATGCATGTTATTGTCCTCAAAGAATGTCTAGTAATGAGACCAGAGAACCTTCAAAGCACTCAATACAACTCAAATCCGAGTTTTTGAATAAGTTATCTAAGCCGGACTCAAAGTGTGTGTGTGCAAAGGTTCCTTTACAGCTCGATTCCTAGGTAAGCCAACTCAATGATTTTTTTCAAAAATTGGGATCGATGGGTCAAACCAACCTAGATGTCTCAATTATACTCTGCAATTGCTTTTCTATGCTCAATATGGTATGGTTTTCTTTTTCTTTTCTTTTGTCTCATTTTTTTTTATTATTATTTTTCTTCAACACACCTACCCTTTAAGGTAGCATTTCTCTTTATGGTGGTCCTAATACTCACCCATGGGTAGCTTCACGCTTATATATAGGTGGTTCAATTCTTTTTTTTAGAGACTTTTTCTTTTATTTTCAACCATACCACACATCATAACACAAGCAAACCATGATAGACATTTAGGCGAACGGTCATTCATTGACCTACAATTTCTTCAACTAGTCACCTTGCTAACTACTCAGGTTTTCACTGTTAAGAACCTATAAATAAGTGCTTACAAGTCTAACATAGATCAACTACTCAAAGTATCAGATAAAAGCACATCAAGAGTTTATCGTTTCTAAGATTTCCCCCTAAAGCAAACAATTTCATCATCGGACTTATATCTAACTATTAAATATCAAAAACAAATAATTTTTCTTTTCTCTCTCCCTTCTTTTTTTTTCTTTTTTTTTATTTTGTTTTTCTCTCTTTTTTTCTCTCTTTTTTTAAGGCCCCCCAATGGTCTTTTTATTCTTGTCGTAAGGTTTTCTGTTTCTCGGTTTCTTTTTCCCCGACATCCAAGTTTGCTAAACTCTTCTTGACAAGTCTTTTTTTTCTAACCCAACGGGTATCTATGATGGCTTTTAAGACAATGGGTTAGCATGATGCGTGTATGTATGAGATGCATGGGATGCAAGTGGTTATCAAAACAACATATAGCATTTCGACCTTATTTCTCCCAAACTCGTGGTAAGTCCATTTATGTCCAAGGTATGGCTTATTCCATACACCAATGTGGGTACACAAAATTGTTCTCTCCTATGCTACGAGGGTGAACCTTGGCTACCTCAGTCTCTTTCCATCGTTAAAAGACAAAGACCGCTTATTTACAACATGAACTAAGCCTATTATAGGATCATGTCATTGTCTAAAAACGATGAATTGGGCCTTCGGTAATCGCGGTCATGGGGATGAACTTGGAAGCATCCAAAAGTATACAAATATGTCGTAACAAGGTGTATCCTTCCTGGATGAAAGCCAATGTGGATATCGGACTCATGCTTCTAGCATATTTATATCATGAATGGATTTTCTAAGTCCATCAAGGTTTTCATACAAGTTGGCCCATTATCATTTCAAAGCATTCAATCATATTATTGCGAGGTGCAATCTTGTCCCAGTTGAAAAGGCCCAACAAGTTTACACTTTTGCGATAATATGGCTAAACAACTTCAAATGATATGGGGTCCAAACACAAAGTGGCCCATCGGCATTTTGAAAACTTTTGGCTCAATCGGCATAAGACATAAACTCGTCCCAGTTTAAATAGCCCAACAAGTTCATATCTTATGACAAGAGGTCTAAATGGATCCAAATGATGATGGTCCCAAACACAAGCATAAAAGGGTGGCTTCTATAGGTCATATAACTATGGTCCTCATGCAAGTTTATAAGAGTATAGATAAAGGCTCCCACCGGCGAAGGATTGCCGACAACTAGGTCTCCTCACTCAAGGGTTCGAGAAACCAAGTGAGCGCACCTTTTTATACTTTAAGGTACGTGCCAACGAGTGATGGTACCATATAACGATCTGCCGCTTCAAGCGAAAATGACTTCACGATACATAAATAGCTGTCAAATGGATTCATCTATAGAAAATTCCCCAGATGGAGGGTGGAGCGAACTATCTTAATTACCCTTACCTCTTAGGCTCTTATCGCCTTGGTGACAGGAATAAACAACAGATCCTCCAAATTAGTCCATCACTTTAAATATACTTTAAGGTAAGCTTCGAGTAAATGATTATTTGATTATCTAGGGCGACGCTGTCCGGACTCGCGGTCCTATCGGGAGTACGGAGTAGCCCGCGGGGGACTAAACCGGAGAAATAAATGAGTCACCACCCAGTGTGAACTGGGAAATGATTTAAGGCCGCACTCACCCCTCGCAAGGGAAGACCTCAAACCGTTGGGTTCAGAATGGTTTCTTACTTATGCCAATTGTAATGAAAGGATTTATGCAATAGTATAACCAAGTCTTATGAAACACATGCAAGATAATTTAATCAACACACAAGTTCGCACACCCATAAATGTAAATAAAAATGAAGGCAAATGCATAATTCCATCAACGTATTGAACAATGGAGCGCAATAATGTAATTAAAAATAACTGTAAAAGCATTAATAATAAAAGCGGATGATTAAGTACGTAATGTAAAAGGAATAACTCAAGAGGAAAGCATGCATGGAAGTAAACGTGAAGTGATGCGGCATGATGCATAGAGATAACTAATAAGATGAATACGAAGCGGTAAATAACAAACAAAAAGGTGAATAAAAAAATTAGAAGAAAAATGGTGTGACCAAGAGCTTTGGCCAACGTCCATATGGGATATTGTATCCCCGGCACGGAAAAACATCGTGGTAAAGGTAGCCTTTTGGCTTTTCCCTCAAATGGAGGACCTTTAACTCAACGTGATTAGCCCATGCGCACGAGATAGCAATGCGTAAATAAATAAAGCAATAATAAGCGAAAAGTAAGTAACATAATAATAAAAGAGATGCGACCAAGGCCAATATCTATATGGGACCTCATGAACGTATTTCACATTTAACCAAGTATACTTCGTCCGGTGTGGCAAAACGTCGTGGTAAAGGTAGCCTTTAGGCATTTCCCTCGAATAAAGGACCTTTAATCCATCATGATTAGCCCATGCGCACTAAATTAACAATACATAAATAAATAAAGCAATAACATGCGGAAAGTAAATAACATAATAATAAAAGAGATGTGACCAAGGCCGACATCTATATGGGACCTCGTATGCCCGATTGAACGTATTTCACATTCAACCAAGCATACTTCGTCCGGCATGGCAAAACGTCGTGGTAAAGGTAGCCTTTAGGTATTTCCCTCGAATAGAGGACCTTTAATCCATCATGATTAGCCCATGCGCACTAGATTAACGATGCAAAAATTAAATAAAGCATACGGAAAATAAATAACGAAATAATAAAACACAAATAATGAATGAACATAAAATTAAATAACGAAATGAAACATGTGCTTGAAAGTTTCTCAAGCGGTACGTGGAGTTGTATCCCAAGTACAGACCACACTACCATCCATTTAGTTGTATCCCAAGTACAGACCACACTACCGTCCATTCGGATACGGCTATGAAATTTACATCTGGGTTTCCATCCGATATACCACAAGAGATAGCACGCAATCATTAATCTCAACATAAATGAAAATAGACATAAAACATAATGATGCATGCGAGTGATCAGCAGTGGATAACTAAAAAAAGATAAATAGTAAAGGGTGCCCTCAGGTCTTACCTTTTAAGTTGCTCCTCGGAACTGCGTTACACCATCGCCGGAAGGGTTAAGGCTTCATAACTTTTCTGGTTCACTCGTTCAATATTTTCCTTCAATGTTTCGTTGTTTTGGGCTGTTGTTTTCTCTATTTTTGCTGCTGTTTGGTGGTTATCTTTGGGACTATTTCGGGCATTTTTTAGGCTGCTGTTTTGAGGTGTTTTATGGACTGATTTTGGGATAATTTGGTTACTATTTTTGGCGGTCAAATGGCTGTTTTATCTCGATTTGTTGGTTCGCTGGAGGGGGATATGTTTATGCTTTATTTAATCGGTTGGTGGGAAGTCATTTGTGGTTTGTTTGGTGTTTGGTCGGGGCTGATGGAGGGTTATGGCTTGCTAGTTGGTTCTCGGTGAAGGAGGATGATGTGTTTTGGTTTTTTGGTCGGTTGAAGGATTATTTTTTTTTTGTGGGCAGTCAATGGAGGGGTTATTTTTTCATGTTTTGGGCTTGGTGGAGGGTTGTTTGTTCACAATAATTTACAGGTTTGGTTGAGGGCTGCCGAGAGTCTAGGTTTGAGGGAATAAGCATGGGTTCCTTTGTTGTTGTTTACGTGAAAACCTCTAGGGTTTCTGCTCACTGGTCATGTTTTGTTTATGCTCACTGGTCACGTTTGGCCTCTTGTGTTGATGGCTTCTAGTTGTTTTGTATGTGTTATTAAGGGCTGGTTTGTTTGTGATGTGTGCGTATGGTGTAGAGAGAGTAATAGGTGAGGGAGGGTTCTGTTGGCTTTGTGTTTTGTCTTGGCTGAGTGGGGACGTGAAGGGAGTGAGGTTGTGAAGAGAGAATAATGTGTGAGTTCTTAGGGTTTTATTTTATTTTTGATTTGTTGTTTATGGAGAGAGGGAAGAGAGATGGTGCCGAGAGAGTTGTGAGAAAGAGAGGGCGTCTAGGGTTTTTTATTATTTTTTGTGTGTAGTTGCTGCTGTGAAAGAGAGAGGAGAGGAAGGAAGAGAGCCTTAGGTTTTAGTCCTTTTTTTATAATAGTGTATCTTAGGGTTTCCTTGTTTGTGCATGGCTTAAAAAATAGAACAAATCAATCAATTATGGGTGTGTTTAATTTAGGGAAAAAATATTTATATTTTTGGTGGGGGAATTTCTTTAATTTGGTGGGTGATTTATTTAAATTAGGAAGGTGATTTGATTTAATTTAGGAAGGGGATTTCATTTAATTTGGATTTGATTAGATTTAATTTAATTTGTGACATGTGTTAAATGTGTTGAATATTTTTGGATTGTGTTTTGGGTGAAATGGGCTTTGAAGGGTTGTATGGGTGTGTGAGGCATGTGGGCTTTTATAGGTCGCGGGGGTTTTGGGTCGAGGCTAACAGTTAAAACAAAGATTGATCCAGCGAACCTGAGGCTAAACAAACGAATTAAATCTGAGGATGTACTTATTTTTGAATTTTCCCTTCCGACGTCTGTTTCCCGCGACTTCCGCAACTTATCGGGTAGTGCCTCCATGCGAGGCTCATCATTGGGATTTTAAGAAAAAATGCAGTATCTACACATATACCATATGCTTCAGCAGTTGGAAGTCTTATGTATGTTATGTTATGCACGAGACCGGACATCTGTTTTGCAATGGGAGTAGTCAGTAGGTTTCATCCAACCCAGGATTAGATCATTAGGTAGCGGTGAAACATATTCTCAAGTATCTTCGGAGAACGATAAATTATATGCTTGTATATACAAGTCAGAATATGATTTTGAGAAGATATACAGACTCTGATTTTAAGACGGATGTCGATTCTAGGAAATCAACATTTAGATCAGTGTTCACTCTAGGTGGTGGGGCTATAGTATGGAGGAGCATAAAGCAATCATGTATTGCTGACTCCACCATGGAGGCAGAATATGTAGCAGCTTGTGAAGCAGCTAAGAAAGCAGTCTGGCTTCGTAAGTTCTTGCCAGATCTGGAAGTTATTCCGGATATGGATAAACCGCTCACACTTTATTGTGATACTGGTGGTGCAGTGGTGAACTCCAAAGAACCAAAAAGCCACAAGAGGGGCAAGCATATTGAGAGAAAATATCACATTATCAGGGAGATAGTGCAGAGAGATGTCGATGTCATACAGATTCCATCCGTAGACAACCTAGCTAATCTGTTTACAAGGACCTTATCGGCTAAAGTGTTTGATGGTCACCTAAAGGGTTTAGGATTACATGACATGTCCCATTTGCTCTAGTCCAAGTGGGAGATTGTTGGGATTTATGTCCTAAAGCATCATATATTGTAAAACATAATTGATTATTGTAATAATAATAAATGCATTATTCATTTTATTAAACTTGTTTGATTCATATCGCATATTGTCCAATTGTCTTGTTTACCTTGATTACTATTGTACCTTCTGACTTAATGTATGTTTGATGCACAAGAGGGTTTATGTCTAAAGTTAGTAACCTAAATAGTCCGTAGAGAGCAAACAAAGAGGGTACTTCGTTTGTGGTTTATCTATAGCTGCGGTCTATTCTATACTTGTATGGCGACCTTGATCCAGGATTATTCATGTAGTGACATATGAATGGAGGCACCTTGTATGATGAGATCATATAGGACTGGACTGAGATAAATACGAATTTCTTTTCATATATGTTAACCGAAGAAATTCATTTTATCTAATAGATGGTCATATACGGATTCAATCTTAATCCTGAGAGTACTATGAACTCCTGCATGACAGGCTATGACCTTTGATTTACTATGGTAAAGTTGGTGTTGCATTCCCGGCCAATAACTACGTATTTTGGGGATATAGTTTAGTGTGTAGCTGAGAACGTTTTACATAGATATGGAATTCACTCATTCTTACGAGAAGCAGAAGAATATCTTTTTTAAGAGTTGATTCGGGACTTGAACAATATGAGCGCTCAACTTTTCTATTATGAATAGAAAGTTTTATATTTATAATTGTTATGAATTAATTGTTCATTATAGAATCAATGGTGCTTAAGAGACAAAATATTTAGAGTGGTTTAACGGACTTTTCACCCGACTCTATTTATAAGATATTCGTGAAGGGCTATATCCATATGTAATGACTATATCGACGGACACCGAAGTTGTTTGATTTATTTTATCCATCTACGGTAACGAGAGTTCAACTTCGAGTTTTAGTGGAATATCACGAAGTTAATAATTCATAATATTTGATTAAAGAGTTTAATTAATATTTCAAAATTATTGGAGCTCGGAACCGTAGGTCCATTTGGTCTCCGTGCTAGCTCGATTAATTGTAGCAAACCTAATATAATTAGTTGTCTAATAATATGCTCACATAATATTTATATATTATTAATGAGATTAATAATATTTATTGTCACAAATGAAAACTATGTTAAATTAGTTTAACTCAATGTTTTCTAGAATTCTTTGATTATGAGATATTCAAGTCTTGATTATGAGATAATCAAGTTAGTAATAATTATGAGATAATTATTACAATATAATTCAAGGTAATTTAATCATTATTGAGATGATGATTTTTATTTATCTTAGGACACAAAGCCATATGGCTTGCCATGCTCTCCAATTTATTATGTCTATCAGGTGGCTTGTATACACCTAATAGTTTTGTCATTAGCTAATTCAATTTTATGCTTTGGTATAGCCTCCGCATTTATGTATTTGCCATTGAAAGAAAGCATTAGATGCTTAATGACAAAGTCATTATCTTTAGCTTATCATTTCTTATGCTTTGATATGGCATTCACATTTTTGTGTTGGCCATTGCAAGAAAGCATTAGATTGCTTAATGACAAGGTTAGTTGGCTTGTGTAAGAGAATATAATCTCTACCATTTCTCTCACTTCTTAAGGTTAACATTTTGCATTCATTCATACAAGTGTTTGTTGGACAAAATGACCCATAGCGTCACTATTTGCACAGATCATTGTGTTGTTGTAGCAAATTAACTATGTGACAAGGAAATTGCACTCTCATCATTTGTGATTAGATCACCTTAGATATATAAATGAAGAGAGGTCCCTATGATTAGTTCCTGGACTGAGAATGATATGAGACAGTATCAGTCCCCGAAGGATTAATCATTAAATATCCCTAGCCGGAGTATTATCGAGACTGGACATCGATAATGCGGAATAGGCTAGTATTGCACTTGTGTGCGTTGTGAGGGCACAACGGCATAGTTCTCATATATATAAGTATTGGATACTTATGCAAGTGCGATAGGAGGTCGTGTTTCACTGATGGTACGGGAAACAGCTTCGCTCTGGATAGACCCCTCGGAATCCCATTGGTATTATGAATATGTGTCTATGGGAGGCCAAAATCAAGGTAGGTGTGTATAGTCTTAACCTGAGACTTACATCGCTAATGCTTACGACAATCGATATACTTTAGTTGAGGTCGTCTAGGACTCTAACTGGTTCTGTGTACGCCAATTCCGGGTATATTGAGAATCGTAGTGTATTGGATGTGATGTCAAGACGGAAGTATCACTCCAGTCATAGTGGAGATGATGTCATGCAGGATACGGTATTAGTGCTCTTAAGTGCTGCGCGGCCATCGGGATATTATGACAAGGTCATGTAATCCGATTATAGAGACTAGTTACCAGACATCCGACATGTGCTTCGTACGGGGCAGACACTTATCCAGCCCCAGGCCTAGCACGTGACTATCCGATACTGGGCCGATATACACAATACAATCGTATACTACGCTTGATACAGATCTTAATATTCTTAGATGGATATGTTCGGAGAATTGGGTAGACTTGGTGCTTTGCTAGGAGTTGACCTTGTCTCGTAAATCGGTCGTAGAACGTAGTATGGTACGTACGTGATTCGGATACTCCGACGACCGTATTTACTGCCAACTTATCCGGAGATCTCATGGGTCGCTTCCCGATAATCCACCGATGACGCACAACTCGCACTCTTGAATAATCTGGGATTATATAGAAGAGAGAGAAAATTATCTAGGATTAATTACAGAGATATTTTATCTAGGATAAAATATCATCTAGAGAGAGATAACGATTAATTTGGAATTAATCGATTAATTAATATATTCGATATATTAAACGAAATTAGATTTCGACGCGGAATTAAAATTAGATTTTAATTCGGGCGAACGAATTAATTTAGAATTAATTCGTTAGCGACGTGAATAGTGAATTCGCTAGGCGTAATCATCTAATTACGACGCGACGGAAAAATCGTTAATTTGGAATTAGCGAACCCGAGCCCGAGTGTGATTGCGAGCGCATTCGTATTTCGAATTCGAGTGCGGCAACGCAAGTCGCATCAAGCGTCAAATCATTCGTCACATCAAGCGTCAATCAAATGTCACTTTGAGTGATGTGATGATTGATGTGATTGATTGATTGATTGAAAAGACAACTTATGACACTTTGAGTGATGTAAGTTGTTGGAATAGTAATAGTTGATGGGTATTGGTGTAATAGTGACTAGCTAATAACTTTTACCATTTTATTTATTTGATAAATGTTTTTGGTAATTGTTTTAGCATATTTTCTAGGAAAATATATAAGACATTTTAAGTAAATGTTTACTATGTCTTTTTACACACTTAACACTTTTTCATCTCTCTCATTTCTCCTCTTCTCCTCACGCCCAAACTGAACATTGCTCACTGGTTTTGAACCAGAAATGGCGTGGCTTTAGGGAAGCAAGAGTTGGATTTTCATGGTGAGAAATCCAAGTGCTAGCACACTACGAGTCTTGCGAAGGTGGTAGGGAGGTTCGACCATGAGCCGGGATCCGTCCGACGAAGCTAGGAGCTCCGTTTCGCATCTCAAATTTCTGTTTTTGGAGACAGTGGACTGCTGCAGTTGGGCATCCTTGGCAGTGCGTTTTTGGGCTTCAATCGTCTTCAAATCGACTCAACCGATCGATGTGAGTATTCCGCTATCTCCGTTGGTGTATTCACGCATGTTTTCATGTCTTGTATGATCTTGGGACCTAGATTTAAAACCAACAGTGTTGTGAGAAAGAAAAGAGAGAAGAAGTTCAAACATTCACAAGTGTTGTGAGAGTGTTTGAAATTCCAAAAGCCAAACACCATTGTGACATCTTAATCCTCTAAATATTTTAGAGTTTCCTACAGTTCCTATGACTCCATATGAGATATGGACATATAGGAAACCAAATCTTAATAATGTTAAGGTTTGGGGTTGTCCTGCCTATGTCAGGATGGCTCAGCAAGATAAGCTTTCATCTCGAGGGTAAAAGTTTAGGTTTGTTGGATATCCTTTGAATACTAATGGATATTTGTTCTATGATACCGAGCATCGAAATGTGTTCGTAGCTCGCTTCGCAAAATTTCTAGAGGTAGAGTTTTTGTCAGAAGGTGGTAATCATAGACCGGTTGAACTTGATGAAGTCCAACCTGAAAACAATGAACCAAAAAAGGAACTTGAAGTTCAAAAAGATGAAGAACCTTCAACACACACACTCCGTAGGTCACAAAGGGTATCTAGACCTCCTGAACGCTTGTATTTGATACAAGAAAAGAGTCTCGATGTTCTCTTAGTTGAAGAGACTGGCCCTTTTTACCTATAGAGAATCGATGTTGGATATCGACTCCGTGAAGTGGAAAAATACCATGAAATCCGAGTTAGACACAATGTATGAGAATCAAGTTTGGGACTTGGTTCCGCTTCCTGAAAGAATTGTTCCTATCGGTTGTAAATGGGTTTACAAGAGGAAGCGCGGGCCTGATGGAAAGGTTGAAACTTATAAGGCCCGACTAGTAGCAAAAGGTTACACGCAGCGACTTGGCATCGACTACGATGAAACTTTTTCGCCAGTAGCAATGCTTAAATCTATTAGGATTTTGCTTTCTATAGCTGCTTATCATGATTACGAGATTTGGAAAATGGATGTTAAAACAGCTTTTCTAAATGGATTTCTTGATGAAGAAATCTATATGGAACAGCCGGAGGGTTTTGCATCCAGCGAGATCTCGGGTATGGTATGTAAGCTTAAGAAGTCCATTTATGGACTTAAACAATCATCACGAAGTTGAAATATTCGATTCGATGAGATTATTAGATTGTCTGGTTTTCTCAAGAATTCAGAAGAATCTTGTGTGTATCAGAAGACCAGTGGATGCATGGTGGTATTTTTAGTCATTTATTTTGATGACATCCTAATCATTGGAAATGATATATGGTTGATGCAATGCGTCAAAGTTTACCTCTGTAAGAATTTCTCCATGAAGGACCTTGGAGAAGCTTCTTATATTTTAGACATAAAACTCTATAGAGATAGAGAAAGGAAAGAGTTATCCCAAAGGAAGCTGATTGGGTTATCCAAATCAACGGACATAGATAAGATCTTGGAACGGTATAATTTTGATAACTGTAAGACAGTAAATATATCGTTCAGACATGGGATTCATCTTTCGAAGAAGATGAGTCCGCAAACAGAAGATGAGAAGTTAGAATGTCTAACCAACCTTATGCTTCATGTTTGGGTAGCATAATGTATGTCATGTTATATACTAGGCCTGATATCAGTTTCGCTGTTAGCGTAACCAGTAGATATCAGTCCAATCCAGACAATAACCATTGGATGACCTTTAAACATATCCTAAAGTATCTTAAAGGTAATAAGGATAAGTTGATAATATATGGAGGAAATGAACTGCAAGTTAATGGGTATACGGATTCCGACTTCCAATCGGATCCCTATGATAGAAAGTCTACATCTGGATTCGTCTTTACCCTTAACAGAGGTGCAGTTTGCTGGAAGAGTTCTAAACATGGGTCAACAGCAGATTCCACCACAAAGGTGGAATACATTGCAGCTTCTAAAGCTGTAAAGGAAGCTGTATGGATTAGGAACTTTGTCACAGAATTGGGAGTGGTCCCAAGTATTGAGAATGCGATTCTGTTATACTGTGATAATACTGGAGCTATTGTGCAAGCAAAGGAACCGAGGGCACATCAGAAGTTGAAGCATGTGGAACGCAAGTACCACATCATTCAAGAGATTATGTCATGAGGGGATATTGTCATGTTCAAGGTACCGAGTGAAGATAATGTAGCAGACCCGCTTACGAAGGCCATACCTCTGAAGTTATTTGATAAACATGTGGATTCTATCAGTATTAGATAACATATGTCATACCTATGATGGTCGACTAACTCAACTGTCAATGATCTCAAAGTTTTTTCTCAAATCCATCTCTTAACTATCCTAAACATTTCAATCGTCTTTATATATATTTATATAACTCGAAATGAACAATTCGAGAACTCATCGCATGTGTTACTTACCTGGCTTCGCGAGCACTACTGGTCCTAGTCAAGTCTGCCAAAAGAAATGGTGAAACGCCGTTAGAATCGTAAGTTATGAAATTCCCGACTTAGCTTTGAGAAAGTTCTGGATCTTTCCAGGGCAACCGAATCAAGTTCAATTTCAATACTTTCAGTTTCAGTAATCTTAAAACATCATTATAAACTAACCCAAGTCATCAGTTAACTTAAATTCTCGGTTTATGAGATTTTGGAAAATCTTCCGAAAAAGTTTCTGCAAATGCTACGGAAGGGTCTCAAACCCTCCGAACTTACCCATATTTATCCAAACATTCTCATAATATCATATATAACTCATAACTATCATTAAAATCAAAACACATTACGCAAAAATCCACTTTTACCGGAAACTTACATATTTTATCGGATCGATCCAACTCATTCAGTTTTCACTCGGATTCTACCAAATACACATATTCAATATACTCATTCACAATCAATTAAATTTATATCATTACGCTACTTTACGAAGCTACTGGAAACATCTGAACATTTAACGATAAACTTGAAATTAGCGACTTTTTACCGGGAGGTCTTACCGAGATTTCGAGGATATCTACAGACTCTAAACGATCACGCGAACGTGCGGAAATCAACAGAATTCCGATTGGAGCTACTGTTCACAGTGACCCATTCTGTAAAACCGACTCCGCAACCTTGTAGTACTCTCTGAGAGCTTCGATTTGACGGGTGGCTCGGGCCGTGAAACAAAGTGATGACCCGGGATCGTGAAACACCAACTCGCGCATATCTTCCTCATTTCCGCCGTTTTCCAGCGACCTGGGGCTGCCGCCGGCCACCACAAGGCATAGAGGTGGCCAGCGCACCACCCTCGCCGATCGCGCTGGCCGGTAGGCCGCTGACGCGACCATGGCTAGTCCAAAACGTGTTTTGGGGGATGGGGGTCGTGTGGAGAGAGTGGAAAGCTTACACCAATTTTTGTAATTTCTTGAAACTTAAAGGTTTATATAGAAATTTTTTTGAAAATTTCAATCTGACCCCGCGAAATTGCAATCACGTCCCTCTCATTGGGCTTTCTCGGGAATTTATATTTTTGAAGCCCTTCTGATACAAATTTCAAAAAGTGTTCAACACGAAAATTATTCGTCTAGGAAAAAAGAGTCTGATGGTTCAAGAATCAGCTCAATCGAAGTTCGTTTGCTATTTTTATATCCGAAATAAGAAAATTTTACGCGTATAACATTACAACATAAATCGTGTAACTGGTTCCCAGAACACGCGTTTACCAACGCAACTAAGGTTCACTTTAAAACATTCCGATCTATTTTCCAACACATAAAACTCTTATTTTCGAATAGTATCCCGTTTCAAATTCTAAACCTCAATTTGGAAATCTTCCAAAACCATTCCGAAAATATTCGAGATATTGCATAAACGCGATCAATGGGAAGCGAACTCGAATTCTTGAGAAGATATATAATTGATGGGCTACAGGTCGCTGGGTATGCGTCAAGCGAGCTTAGGCTGGTGCTAAATTTCACGGGCTGAGCTTTTTCTCTTTCAAATTTCTTGTGCTAGTGGATCTATTTTACTCGATTGAGCCTATTCTAATTATGAAATTATTTTCATCCATAACAATTAAATATAAATAAATAAATGCACCGACAAAAATTATTTTTAAATTAAAAGAGAGGCCACCACAAATACATTTGACTATAGTTGGATCATTGCATGTTAAGCATTGGATCCAAAATATTCAATTAAGGTTGGATTATAGCAGATTCAAAGTAGTTTCTTTTTTATTTTTGCACTTTTACTTTATTCTCAGTTTATATTTTATATTTTATATTTTATAGATCTACAGAAACAACACGATGCCAAGGAAGAGAGATGCTACAACTCATAAAGAATCTGCTGTGTAGCACGTGAACATAACAACTCACTTAAATAAATCCTTTAGATATTAAATACTTTTAAAAGAAAGAAGTGAAAACCCAGAGAATATTTTTACCTAGTCTAACGAATAGATTTTGTTGTAAAAAAAAAACCTTTACCTATTTTTTTTTGTTAATTCTACTTGGGAGAGGGGCGGAGGCAGAATTTTATTTTAGGGGTGGTTAAAATTTATTTCTTCATATAATATTGATGGGCTAAATATTTTATTATTATTTTAAATATATATATATATAGAAAGGAATTATGGGATCGACACCAGGACTTGGGTATAGGCAACCTACTCCTGGTGCCGCCTGATCGGTGAGATCACTAATGTAATACAAGCGCACGTATCGCTCAAGCAGTATAAAATGTATCGATCTCACGAGGACTTAATACATTAGCTATCAATTGATGAAGTTAAATATTTACGAGTACCTAATAGATTGGTTTGTTGATTGAATGGTGATTTTAAACTAAAACAAGTAAATAAAACAGTGCGAATGTAGATGAAAGGAAAATTCAATATTATTAAACTATCTAGGGTTGTGAATCATTCCAATATCTTTTTAAATATGAAGTGGTTATTTCATGTTTGTGCAATATATCAGTTTATTAACCTGGAACATGAAATTATGCAAAAACCTCTGTCGATGGTCAGATGCAAACACTCAAATAACCTAATTAATCATATGTCTATGTTAACCAAGTTACCTGAATTCATTAAGTTCAAGTTCCAATTATGGCTACCCCCGCCCGACAGGTATATGTCTATCATGCAAGGAAATCTACCTAAATATCACCATGCCCCGAGGTGAGATCGTGAGCTATTGAGTCTAAGACTGAAACCTAAAATTCATTCGTCAAGTTTATTTTAAGTTTACTAGATCAATCTTATTAATGACCAGTTAACAAGAAACATTAAGCTTAAGACTCAATAAATAAACCTTTATATTACCCAAGTCATGAAATAACTCATTATAAACCGGTGATATTGGAATTCATCACAACCCCAAATATGGTATTTAGTTACAACACATATCTAGGACTAGTAAAGACATAAATAAAGTAAATGACAAAAAGTAAAGTTTGGAAATTAAAAAGATAAATAAAGCAATAAAGAAACTGTTGGGGGTTAGAAGATCAACTTTTATTACTTCTAATTTAGATATCTCACTTATTATAATATATTAACTTTGCATGTCATTACCAACCGACCATATAGGTGCTATCCTGATTAAGTCGGATTTATGATTAATTTCAACCGACCAGAAAGGCGATATCCAGTTTAGTCATGTTAAAATTAATTTAATTAAGTCCAACCGACAATAAATGCGGTATCCTATTAAGTCAGGTTTTAAAATAGTTTATATATTATAATTAAGGGAGATTAATCTAAATATTAGTAATAAAAGCTTTACCCTTTACCCCAGCAGAGGGGAGTTACCTCATCATACTGAAAAGTAAAATAAAGACTGAAAAGTAAAATAAAGAAATAATTATTGCGTAAAATAAAAATTAAATACAAAAAGCTGTAAATAAACAAATAAGATACAATCTTCTTAGTATTCTTAAGGAAATCCCTAGAAGAAGGTATGAATTGAAATTCTGATTTCGGCATCAATTTATAGGGAAAATTGGTCCACACGTCGCGACACGTGAAGTACTGTGCATCGCGACGCGCCGTTGATCTCCGACATGTGGCACACACTTTGCTGAGATGATGACATGTGGCACGCGGCTGTCGGCAGTTGAATTATTAGCTCAATATCGTGACGTATGAAGGCTTGCGCGTCGCGACAATGACGTAAGCAATGACGTGTAGTGTCGGCAACATGGGATGATGACACGTGTCTGGCGCATGATAGCTAGGCGTGGCGGAAACGTCTGAAGCTAGGCCCGGCCCGGGGTGGAAAAATCACGGGCCGGGCCTTAGAATGAAAGCCCGGCACGGGGTCGGGCCCGGGCCGGGCTTTCTAATTTTGGTATATATATTTTAATATGTTTGTATCAATTTTATTTATTTTTAGCATTTAAATTGTTAATTTATCAATGAGACTTGTGATTTATTTATAAATTGTCTTTGTATATAGTGTAAATGTATTTTATATTTATATTTTTTTAAAGCCGGGGCCCGGCCCGGCCCGTTGCCACCCTTAATGATAGCAAGATTGCGGTGATGTTGACATGTGGTCGGCGCATGTTCGCACGTACATATGATAGTAAGTTTCTCTGATATTGACACGTGTTCGGCGTACGTTAGCGATCACGATGCAGAAGTGTTGCGCGACGCAACGCCCAAATGACGATTTTGCCCTTTTTATCTGTTTTTCGCTGTATTGGCCCCGATTTGATTCCAGTGAATCTTGAAACCTTATTTATCTACAAAACACATCAAAATATTCACAGAACTCAAGAAACTATACAAAATATTAAGTAAAAAAGACGATAAATATTGATATATTTACCGCTTATCACACCCCTAAACCTAACATTTTGCTAGTCCTCGAGCAAAATAAAATAAAATACAATAAATGTGGGCTTCAGAAACTGGACGACGCTGTTCCGGGCTCGCGGCCCGGTCGGGAGTACGGAGTAGCCCGCAGGGGACTAAACCGGAGAAATAAAATGGAGTCGCCACCCGGTGTGAACCGGGAAAATGATTTAAGGCCGCACTCACCCCTCGCAAGGGAAGACCTCAAACCGTTGGGTTCGGAATGGTCACTTACTTATGCCACTTGTAATGAACTGATTTGTGCAATAATTTAACTAAGTCTACGCAACATACATGTCCATGAATAACCTAAATCTAGCTCGCATTCATAAAAGTAAACATACAATATCACGCAACGAACATGTTACATTATCAAACATGAAAACTAAACAACAACCTAAGCAAACGTAGATAAAACTCCTATTGCGAAGTAAATAACTATAACATACATAGGGAAATAACATACTAATGACATAATCATGCTTAAGAAATAAATAACATACTAGCAACCTAATCATGCTCAAATACAAGTTGGATGAAATGAAGTACATGAATCCTTCAAGTGGTACGGGGCATTGTATCCCGAGTGCAAACCATAATACCGTCCATTCGGATTCGGCTATGGAATTTATATCCGGGTTTCCATCCAATATACCACAAGCAAGATCACATATTCCATTCACCCGAAATCACATCACATATTAAGTCATTATTTCATGTGAACAAATTCAAACCATATGCTAATCTAATTATCCATTATAAACATCATAAAACACATCCCCTGAATCATTATTTCATGTAAATACATTTAATAATATAAACCCTCAGGTATAACCTTTTGTGTCGTTCTTTGGAGGTGCGTTATACGGCCGTCGGAAAGGCTAAGACACCACGATTCCACCGGTTCGCTGTTTTGATGTTTTGCTCACTGTTTCGCCATTTCGTTCGCTGTTTTGAGTTCGTTTCGCTGCGATTTAATTCTCCACACTTGGCTCACTGGTTGGCAGTGAATTATGGGCTGTTTTGGTGAATTTTGAGGGGTATCGGACTACTGTTTGCTCGGTTTCTCAAAGACTTTCAAGTACAGTTTTTGCTCACTGTTTTGATGACTTTGGGGACTATTTTGAGTGCTTTTGAGCTGCTGTTTTGGGCGAATTTTGGAGGGTGTTTAGGGCATTTTATTCACTGGTTTGGGGGCTAAAATTAGGGTGATTTGGGTGCAATTTCCAGGGGGCAAAGTGGCGTGAACTGCCGGCTTAATTTAGGGGCTGTTTGGCATGTGAAAGTGGACTGTTTGGCGTGTTTGAGCTGCTGGAATGAGGGCTGTTTGCTGCTGGTTTGTGGTGTCAGTTTGGGGCTGAAATGGAGTCAGAATTGGCGTTAGAATGGGGCTGGAATGGGAGCCTATTTCAACGGCTAAATGGCATGAACAATAGAGGCAAGATGGAGGAAGCTTGGATGCCAAAATGAAGGCTGACTTGGAGGGCAGAATTGGCGTGACTCCTAGGGAGGATGGAGAGCAGTTTTTGTTCTTCCAAATGCTAAGTGTTTGCTTGGTATTTTTGCTTGATGTGTATTGATATGTGCTAGGGGTTCCAAGGTGGAAAATGATGGTTTATATAGGAAAATGGGATAGTGGAGGTGTGGGTGTGAATGAGTGAGGTATGGGTTTAAATGAGTGAGGTGTGGGTTTGAATGAGTGAGGTATGAGTGAGAATGAGTGAGGTGTGGGTTTGAATGAGTGAGGTATGGGTGAGGTATGGTTTGAATGAGTGAGGTGTGGGTGAGGTATGAGTTTGAATGAGTGAGGTGTGGGTTTGAATTATGTGTTTGTTATTTGTTTATTATTTTGTCAAAGTGGGGTGGAATGGTTAAAGTAAGTTTGGTAGATGGGTAAATCATGTTTGAATAGTGTAAGGAGGGGTAATTTTAGTGTCATGGGCGTGGGACTAATGGATGGTGGGCTTGGTGTTTGATTTATTTTGGTTTCATGGGCTTTGGATGTGGGTTTAGGTGTTTAGGTGGGCTTAGAATGGTTTGCGGTGATTTTGGGTTAAAAGATACGTTTTGAAACAAACATTCAACAAGCGAACTCCGAGTGAACTTAGCGAATCAAAACCAAAATGTGTCAACTCTTGTCTTTGCCTTTCCGATGACCGTTTTCCGTGACTTCCACGACTTAAAGGTGGTGCATCCTTACGAGACTCCTCATCAGGTTTGGTATGCAAAAATGCAATGCCTACAATAAACAACTTTAAAATAAAATTAAACTAAGCCAATTTCCTAGGGATCACGGTTGCATTTAGCGTATGCAACAAGCCTTTAAACCATTAGGTGTCCCTAGTGGACGAGTTGTAGTCTCGTGAGGGTTTACAGTGACGATACCCACAAACGTCAAGTGCACACAAAAGCAAAAAGATCAAACACGTTGGTGACTAAACAAGTGAAACTCTTATCCAGGTTAATAGCTATTTTCTTTCTTTCTATATTACCAAACAAGTAAATTCTCCGATTATTTTTACCATTCTCACTCAATATACACAACCAACAAGGTATTAATCAGCTCATTGTACCCACAATATTCATAAGTGTAGTTGAAAAGAGAGTAATATTTTTGTTCTAAAGTTATATCAGAATTCACACATTTTTCAACAATGGATAATTTTTTTTATTTACAACATCTTCAATCCATATAGCGAGCTTTGGGCCAATGACTCCCAAGCCAGTTGGCTTTAGGGCACTAGGTGTTAAGACACCCTTACAGACTTAATTACTCAGATTTCAGATATCTTTTTTTTTTTATTTATTTACAACATCTTCAATCCATGTAGCGAGCTTTGTAAACTTTTATCAGAGAATTTTGAGAGAGAGAATGAAATTTCTTGTGAAGATTTACGAGAACGTCTTCCATCATGTCTGTGACTTTACCTAAAAAATTAAACACACAAAAATAAAACACACCAAATCTCAATATATACACAATTTGCATGGGTTGCCTCTCTGCTAGCGCTAAGTTTAACGTCGTCAGCTAGACATGACTGCCTGAACGTTATGCTGGATCTGAAAGTGTGACACTTTCTTTTTGTCGCTCAAATGATTCTCCCTAATAGTGCTTGACGCGCTGGCTATTAACTTTGAATGTATCATTGGAGTTGGGATCAAGCAACTTAACGGCTCCATATGATTTTTTTTGGGTAATCACAAATAGACCTGACCACCTTGATTTCAGCTTTCCAGGAAAAAGTTTCAACCGTGAATTGTATAACAACACCTGCTGCCCTAGTTCCAGTTATCTGCGCACCATTTTTCGATCATACCTTTTTGTATGTTTTTCGTTGTTTTTGCCCCGATTTGATTCCAGTGAATCCTGAAACCTTATTTATCTACAAAATACACAAAACATATCAAAATATTCACAAAACTCAAAAAACTATACAAAATATTAAGTAATATATTTACAGCTTATCACCGCCACTACTTGGGATAAAGTTATTGATTAACATTTTCCCATGTGAATATATTTCTTTCTTTCAAATTTTTTTGGGGTCTTCTTTTTAATTGTGTACTTTGTATGAAAGAAAGTGTTGATGGTGATTTCTTGACACGGGAAAAATAGCAATATGAAGAAGGGTATAGAAGGGATTTCTCGTTCCTAAACAAGGGGCCCAAGCCCAAGAGGCATAGGCATGCGGCCCGAGAAGAAGACTAGAATTAGTTTGTACTTGATGCCCGACCCGAGGTGAAAAGATGTTCGGGGAAGATAAGGGGAGTGAATGTCTCAGCGCCGACCCGAGGATGTGGGTCGATATTTCAGTTCGTAGTCGATCATATCAACTTACTAACCCATGGAGATAGTCGGGGGTGGTGGCATTAAGTTCAAGTCTAGATGACGTAACCCTAAACGAAAATTTGGGTTCCCTAAGGATTGACGAGATAGAAGCAGGCCAATAGCTGATGAGACGGAGCACGACTGTAAGCTTATTGACTGACACACGCTATCGTATTAGAGTGGTTGGAGTACCAGTTGGTATATGAGAATAAGCTTGTAACAAGTACCAAGAATGAGTAATTTAATGAAGTTTAGATGGCAGGTCGTAGGGGTGTCAGACGGCTGGGCTATAATCCATAGGGAAATTGGGGAAGAGAGCCTAATCAATGATGGCTTAGTAACGTGGGTGACATCACGAAGATATTGTAACAGTGTAATTTACCCTTGTATATAAAGGGGTTGAGAGTTCATTGTAAGGGTTGAGAAATTTTATAAAAAATACTTGTAACTTGTAATTGAGAGAAAAGAACCCCGAGCTAGAGAAACAAAAGAGATCGGTCAGACCCGAGCCAGTAATAAAAGCTTTCTTTTCCCTTGTTCACGTGAACGTAGGTTGGATCTATACCGCCGAACCATGTTAAATCCTTTGTTTATCTGTGTGTGTTCTATTTTTTTTTCCAAGTTTGCATTTGGTTCCCAACAAACCAAATAAAATCACAGTTGATGGAAGTTTGTTCGATGAGTGATTTTCCTGGATTTCTCTTGGAACGAAAAACAGTCGTCAACAGAAATTTTCCACATAAAATTAATATTTTATGGCAGTTTTTATTAATTGTTTTAGTATCACGATTTGATTTTCTCATAAATATGAAGTCTTGAAGGTTTCCAAAAAATTGTAGCCCATAGAAGACCGATTTAGTAGATTTAAAACTAGAGTAGTCAAAAGAACAAACTATGGTAGTGAAGGATGAAGTTAAAAAACTAGTTAAATATCTTTAGTGGAGTTCAATTTTATTAAATAGGTGTCATTCTATATTAAGGCATATCTATACTTTAAAATTAAGGATGGAATGAGACGAGTTGAGATTGGTTAATTATGGTCTCGTCTCGTTATTTTTTTTAAAAAAAAATATCTTTTCCCGTTTATTTTCTGGTCTTATCTTTAAATTAGGACATGAAAATATATTTAAAATCTCATCCTAAACGAGACTTGATGAGATTTATCAAGTCTTGTATTTTTGGATAAAAAATTCATCATATTACATCTCATCCCGTTAAATTTCATTTTATCCTGTTTGAAATTTCAAATCTCATCTCGAACGTGATAATTTTAAAAACCGAGGGACTACAATGTAATTAACCAAAAACAGATCCTCCAGCCTACAGCAAGCGAAGTATTTTTATTTATCCCTTCCTCTGTCGAGGAGAACAAGAGACCCGATCCGAGACTCACTCGCGCTGCACCAGGAAACCCGACTCAACTCAAAATGGGTTTCTTTTCGTTCCTCGGTCGAGTCCTCTTCGCTTCTCTCTTCATTCTTTCCGCTTGGCAAATGTAAGGGTTTTTTTTGCCTTCTTTATGTATTGGCCTTGGTTGGGTTGCTAAGATCTTTGAGATTTGTTTTGTCACTGTTTTATCCGTTAGATCTGTCTATTATTTAGTACTATTAGGTGGGTTTATGACATTTTTATGTGTTGAATTGATGCTTTATCATTTGAGTCATATTTTTTTGTTTTTCTTTGAAATTGGAATATAAAATTATTTGCCCACGATGAGTTAGATAATGGAATGCAGATGCTTGCTTTGTGCAATCGGTAGTCATGGTTAAAACTTTTGTCTTTTGGTTGTAAGGGTTGACTTTTGTGGTTAAATTTGAAGTTTGTGTATGATTAGGAATTGATGAGGATTTTTTATTTTTTAATATAAAAAATACTTTTAATTGTAAAGTTGGGTATGATATTTATTACAATTAGCATTTTGAGTGTGTAGAATTTGTTAGTGAACACAAGTTATATGTGGGTTCCAATCTTTCTTGAGGAGTTCTAATGGTATATAACAAACCAAACCAAACCAAACAACGCATTTTCCCACTAGGTGAGGTTGGCTACATGGATCTTTTTACGTCATTGTACTCTATTTGAGATTATTGTTTCATCAAGAAAGAGTATTAGGGTTATCCATTGCAGGCAGAGGTATTAGGCATGTTTTTTTTTTCCTTTTTTATCGATTGAGTTCCTCTGAATAGAGCACATTCTATATCCTTCAACTTTTTAGCTGATAACCTCCACCTTCGTGATGTGAAGTATCCACTTTTCTGCAAGTGTTATTTCCGGAGAACAAGAAAAACAATCCAACTGTAATAATGATATTCAACCAAAACTATGGATTTAATTTTTTTTTTTTTTTTTTTTTTTTTTTTTTTGTAGAAGGGAAAATCATATTGTGCGGGCTATTAGATTTGTAACTTGAATTACGAATTTAAAGCAATGAAATTTTATTATCATAATCTTCTAATTTGAATATCATTTTCTAGTTATTATTGAAGACCAGCATGTTTTTTGCTGCATTCCATCTGATTGTCTTCTAGCTCACTTTCAATATTTGGCATGGCTTTCTTAAACAGAATGAAGAAAATATTTACCTAAAAAATAGTTCTAAAACTTTAAAAAATGGACAGCCAGTATTTGGATAGAGCTGACTAATTTGCGAATATTGCTATTTTTAGGAATTAGAACTTGACCATGTGCTAAAGTTAGTGGGATGGGTTAAAATTTTAGTTTATTTCAATTTGCCCCGCAATTTGCCCTGCTTGAGTGCTTTTTGGGGGACTTGCATTTCCCCGTGCCGCCGCCAGCAAATACACACAAACAAATAGAAAGGTTTTGTTAGATGTATTATGATGCTTCAATTTTCTCTATCATTTCATAAACTAAATTCCAGTTGATTGTTTTTGTTACTGAGGTGAGGGACATACTATACATTAATGTTGCAAGCCTCTTTACTCACACGACAAGCTCATGCTCTAGGTTTAACGATTTTGGTGTTGATGGAGGGCCTGCAGCCAAGGAGTTGATACCCAAGCTTGCTGTTGTGAAGAAACATATATCTAAATTACTGGGGTTAGCAATACCAGATGTAGAAGTAAGACGTCTTTTTCTTAAATTTTGTTTTTTTTAAACATTGACATTAAAGTTTAAACGTTTTTGGTTTTCTAATTCTATAGGGCTTGTTGGTTATTTACGTCTATTTTGCTCTATTTTGTTTAAATATTTTACTGATTGATAGATATTTTATACAGGTTAGGCACGTAGTTGCCACAAATATCTTCCTGAAAGGAGTTGGAGGCATTCTATTTGTATTTGGCAATTCCTTTGGAGCTTTCCTCCTGGTGAGGATTTTCTTTCTTTTGGATCTTTAATTAATCACCTCACAAACATGAAGAAGTTACGATTAACTTCGCATAGCAGCTACTGCTCTTTTCTCTAATTAATGAACAGAATATTAATTATTCCTATCGTTGCAGCTTGTCTATGTGGTGCTTAGCTCCCCGCTTTTGTATGATTTCTACAACTATAACCCTAAGCATCCGGAGTTCGCTCCTCTCTTAAATGAGTTCTTGCAGGTTTGATTGAATTTGCTTCTGCACTTTTTTTTTCAGCATGTTTGTGATTCCACCAGTGGAAACTAAGTTTATTTATTTGTCTGTCTTCTGGCAGAGCGTTGCTGTTTTTGGTGCACTACTTTTCTTTATTGGGATGAAGAACTCAATTCCAAGGAAGCAACACAAGAAGAAGGCCCCCAAGGCAAAAGCAAATTAGATATTCAAGAGAAGCAATCGTTCGTCGTAGGTGTTCCATATTCTTGGGGTTTCCACTCGAATGTTTTGCAGAATCAGATACTATGTTGTGGAGGTTCTTCAAATACCCACAAATTTCGATTTTCTCTTCCATTTCTAGGATATATATATATATATATATATATATATATATATTTTTAAATAACAGTTACCTGTTCGCAGGGTCTATTGCCATTTTGGAAAGTGAATGGATCCCAATATATTTATTTGTTCCAGAACTATTTGAGAATGTAGCTAAAAGATTTGTTTTTTCATGGTCATGGATTATATACAGCTTTGCTTTTACTAAATATTGTGTTCCAATTTCTAACTCCTCCAGTTTGTTGATGTTGAGTTTCATGGTTGTGAAAATGGAGATTGGAGATCAAAGTCTTTCCGGTTGAGCAACCATGTCTCAGAAGTTCAGAACTAATAACACTTTATTTGCATTCGATATTCAAAGTCGAAAGCACATTCCAGGCTGTTTGTAGTAAGTGAAATATCACTTCTAGAATATTTAATACAATGATTCTGGTTAATACAATATTCCAAACATATTCAAAGTTTTTTGCAATTAATGATGCCGAAGTTATTCGCATATAGAATCCTATTCACAGTCCGGGTCTATATAATTGTTAGGGGGAATTTTCAACATAAGAGCAGCCAACTGACAACTGAAACCAAGCTAGATTATAGCTCATTTTGGGTTCTGGTTTGGTTGTGCTGTAACATTATTTTCCACTGATGATCATAAAGTCTTAACTCCAACTAAAATAAATAAATGAATATTATTGACGCTGTTACAAAAATCAGTGGATGGGTTTTAGTTGCATGGAAGATACCAACAATGTAACAATTATTTGCACAAGTCACATTCTCTTTTCTTCTTGCAGAGTTTTGCATGCGATTTCTTCAAATGAAGCAATTGATATGGTTGAGGTTAGTTATGTTCTTTCTCCATAATAATTTGATTGCGTGCTTGGTCTGCTTAAACGTTTCAAGAGATGATTTGATTTCCTTCCAGCTGTTTTTTGTTTGAAGAGAAAAATAGGGAATTCACTCCTCGAATAAACCTCCATCGAATAGTCAATTTGTTTGGTTCATTGGGAATTGGTTAGTTGGGAACCACACAAATTTGACAAGCAGACAAGATTAAACAGAGAGATTTACGTGGTTCGGCAGAGAGTGGCTCTTACCTACGTCCACGGGAGAAAGGATATATTTTATTATGCCCGGGGGTCAAGACCGACCCGATCCATAAATGAGGGATGCACAAATACAATAATATAACTCCTCGGGTCTAAACAAGCACAATACAATTCTCTCAAGTTTTCGAGTAACTAACCGGCTTTCTCTCTCTATCTCAAGCTCTTAAGTCTTCGACTTTACAAGTTGTGTAATGCAAAAAATTACCAACCCTTGAAATTGTGACTTCATCCCCTTTAAGTAGGCTCCCAAATCTACCATTCCACTAACTCTGACGTCAGCTTATATTACTTAGTCATCATTGGAGTCATAACTATCATCAACCACGCTCAATCTGGCTAGTCAGATCTGCTTATTCCTTCGACACTGCACTGGTCTATGACGGCTCTCATCTGCCATTGTCCTGCCACCGCACCACCCTGTGGCAGCTGGCAGGACCTATGATCACTTTGAGCCGCTACTTTCCCACCATCATCATTAGACTTTTGAAAGCACATCTTCCCCGGTAGGGCACACGTCATATGGCTCTAATACAAGTCAGCATATGATCCCATCTTCGTTCATCGGGTCGATATACTGAGGTCAATGATACTTGCCAAAGCCATGCCTTTCAACTCTTCAACTAAGTCGGGTCTATACATGTGTGGGCCTCATCGAGTCGTGCCCAAAAAATTCTCAAACAACCACAAATCACTCTCTTCATGTGGTCAGTGTTGGACAATTATGACCCATAGCATCACTATTTTGTAAAGAACATGGTGTTCTTGTACAAAATTAATTATGTGATAAAGGAAATTGCTCTTTTATCATTTGTAATTGGATTACCTGGATATATAAATGATAAAAGTCCATATGATTAGTACCAAATTAATAAGATATGAGACAATATTAATCCACGTAAGGTTTAATCATTAAATATCCCTAGTCGTAGTATTATCGAGACTGGACATCGATAATGCGGAATAGGCTAGTATTACATTTGTGCGTGTTATGGAAGCGTAACGACATAGTTCTCATATATTTGGGTATTGGATACTAATGCAAGTATAGTAGGAGAATCTGTTTACCGATGGTACGGAAACAGCTTCGCTTTGGATAGACCCCTCGGAATCTCATTGGTAGTATGACTATGTGTCTATGGGAATCCAAATCAGGGTAGGTGTATTTGGTCTTAACCTGAGACTTGCATCGCTAATACTTGCGACAATCAGTATACTTTGGTTTTGGTCGTCCGGGGCTTTAACAGGTTCTGTGTCCTCTTCTGGGTATATTGAGAATCGTAGTGTATTGGGTATGATGTCAAGAAGGAAGTATCACTTCAGTCATATGGAGATGATGATCACGCATGGATACAGAACATGTACTCTATAGTGCTATAGCCATCGGGAAAGTATGACTAGGTCATGACTTTCCGATCATAAAGAGACTAGTTGTTAGTGATCCGATATATGCTTCGTACGGGGCAGACACAACTCCAGCCCCAGGCCCAGCATGTGACATCCAATACTGGATCGTAATACGCAATACTATGTATACTACGCCTGATATAGATTATGTATTCCTTAAAAGAATATTTCTGGAGAATTGGGTAGGCACGGTGCTTTGCTAGAAGCCAACCACGTCTTGTAAATCGGTAAGAACGTGGTACCAGGTACGCACGTATTCGGATAGTCTGATGACCGTATTTACTGTCAACATATCCAGGTATATCTTAGGTCGCCTCCCAAAGATTCACCGATGACATTTGACTCGATTAGAATTAATCTGGGATTAATTATGAGAGAGAAAATTAATCTAGGATTAATTACGGCAAGAATTAATCTGGGATTAATTCGACTAAAAGAGAGAGAACGCGATTAATTTGGAATTAATCGGTAAAAATAAATTTAATAGTTAAATTGGATTTTTCTATTTAATTTATTTAATTGGGCTAAAATAATATATTGGATATATTAAATGAAATTAGATTTCAAAGCGGAATTAAAATTGGATTTTAATTCGGACGAACGAATTAATTTAGAATTAATTCGCAATCAACTTTCGTAATAATTTTACTAGGCATTATTATTTAATTAAATTGGATTTAATTAAGTCGCAACGAAAATTTCGTTTAATTCGGAATTAAACGAACCCGGGCCCAAGCGAAGTTGCATGTTGGATTGTCCAACTTAAATTTGGAATTTGAAGTGGGGCCCACCAACTTACATCAATGTGTTTGACACTTGATGGAATTTGGTAATTGGTTGAGTAAAAGCTTGGGATTGCTTTTTCTACACTCAAACCAAATCCTACACACCAACCTAATATATAAAGCCAAGTCAAACTTTGGAAGTGTAAGCTTGTTACTATTCACAGCATCTTCTCTCTTCTTCCTTAGCAAAACCGTGAGCTTCATTTCTCTATAATGGAGTTTTGTTGCAAAATTCTTGTAAGCTAGCACTTTAAGGAGTCAAATGAAGGTGATAGGGAGACTCACCCATGAGTTTGGAACAACTAAGAGGGCTTGGAGCTTCCATCATCCAAGAAAAAGTTTTGAACTCAACCGATCAATGTAAGTCCTCCGCAACTTATTTTTGATTTTATTCACACACGAATCACGCTTAGAGATCCCGTGGCATGTCTAGGACACTAACAGTCAGGTCCGTATTACTACTTACTTCGTCATCAAGACTTTCTGCTCTCGGGAGAACTTCTATTTACCATGAGGTTGGGTCTTTCTATCAAACCTCATCTCTCTCTAGCCCATTGGGCCTCTGCTATCCACTTTTGGCCAAGTACAATCTCTATTATACCCCTCATCGGTATCTGAACCTTCCTCGAGGTAATAGCCTTCAAAAAACCACCATCAACATCTCGATAGATACTGACTAATGGACTTCCTGCTTTACTTGCTTTATTGTATTATCCTTGTTCTTTGATTTTATCTGACCCGTTCTTGTATTCATTATTTCTAACCTTTATTTTTTTTCTAGATACAACAATGTCTAAAAAAATAGCGAGCTCCTTCCAAGTAGCGAGGGTGGCTAAACGGCTAGCCCAATGAGGGCCAAGCGACACCCGTCCCAGGCTTACTACACCGATACCTCATCCCAAAGACAAAAAGCATCGATGCAGACCCCGACTCTACCTACCCGAACCATAAACACACCCATCATCAAGACAACCCATATCCTTGCCCAAATTACCAAACACCACTTCGGCCCTTTAGGTACCAAAAATGACACTCCCACAAGGTCGGGGGCGAACCACCCGAGGAAAGTCCAGAGGAGGTCATTCCGAGGAAAACCAGCACATCCTCTGAGAAGGCCCTAATGGCCCCCGCCCCTACAAAAACCTCGGTCAATACCTTCATGGTGGACGATCTCCTCGAGAACACAAGGGAGAACATGGGCCACCTTGTCCCAACTTTCAATTTCGTGGCCCAACAAGTGACTCTTGAGCAGACCTCCATCTACGAAAACATCTTTCCTTAAGAATGTTGGACAATTATGACCCATATCATCACTATTTGTACAGAACATGGTGTTGTTGTATAAATAAACTATGTGACAAAGGAAATTGCTCTTTTATCATTTGTAATTAGATTACCAAGATATATACATGATAAAAGTCCATATGATTAGTACCAGATTATTAAGTTATGAGACAATATTAATCCACTAAGGTTTAATCATTAAATATCCCTAGTCGTAGTATTATCGAGACTGTACATCGATAATATGGAATAGATTAGTATTGCACTTGTGCGCGTTGTGGGAGTATAACATCATAGTGCTCATATATTTAAGTATTGGATACTTATGCAAGTGTGATTGGAGATTGTGTTTACCGATGGTACGGGAACAGCTTCGCTCTAGATAGACCCCTCAGAATCCCATTGGTAGTATGACAATGTGTCTATGGGAATTCGAATCAAGGTAGGTGTATTTGGTCTTAACCTGAGACTTGCATCGCTAATACTTGCGACAATCAGTAAACTTTGGTTTTGGTCGTCCAGGGCTTTAACATGTTCTGTGTACGCCTCTTCTAGGTATACTGAGAATCGTAGTATATTGGGTTTGATGTCAAGATGAAAGTCTCATTCCAGTCATATGGAGATGATGATCACGCAGGATACGGAACTAGTACTCTTAAGTACTGCAGTCATCGGGATAATATGACTAGGTCATGATTATCCTATTATAGAGACTAGTTACCAGAGATCCGATATATGCTTCGTACGGGGCAGACACAATTCCATCCCTAGGCCTAGCATGTGATATCGATACTGGATTGTAATACGCAATACTACGTATACTACGCCTGAAATAAATTACATATTCCTTAAAAGAATATTTCTGGAGAATTGGGTAGGCACAGTGCTTTGCTAGAAGCCAACCATGTCTTGTAAATCGGTAAAAACGTGGTACGGGGTACGCACGTATTCGGATAGTTTGATAACCGGATTTACTACCAACATATCCAGGGATCTCATGGGTCGCTTCCCGAAGATTCACCGATGACGTTTGACTCGAACATAATTAATCTGGGATTAATTAGAAGAGAGAGAAAATTAATGTAGGATTAATTACAGAGAGAATTTTATCTGGGATAAAATTCTATTAGAAGAGAGAGAACAATTAATTCGGAATTGATGGATAAAATAATATATTTGATATATTAAATGAAATTAGATTTCAAAACGGAATTAAAATTGGATTTTAATTCGGGCGAACGAATCAATTTAGAATTAATTCGCGAGCGACTTTAATAGTTATTTTACTAGGCATAATTATTTAATTAAATTTGATTTAATTACGTCGCAACGGAAAATTCGTTAATTCGAAATTAACGAACCCGAGCCCGGAACGTGTTTGCGGGCCCACTCGGATTTTGAATCAAAGTGGGGCCCATAAGTCACATCACCTAGTCAACTTTATCCAACTTTTGGTTGATGTAAGTTGTTGGAGATGGCTTGTTTCTTACACAAGCTTGACTTGTGAAAGACCTTTTACTAACTTTTGATAATTGGTATTAGGTTACTTGATTTTGGAAATCAATACACAACTCGCTCTCTCATTTTCTTTGTGATGGCCGAATCTCCCCCCTCTCACACTCTTCCATTGCCGTGAGCCTAAGGCTTATTGGATTTTGATTTTGCTTCAAAATCTTGTAAGTTAGCACTTCAAATGAGTCATTCAAAGGTGATAGGGAAACATCCCTTGAGTTTGAAATTCATTCATTCACCAAAGCTTGGACTTCAACATACAATCAAATGAGAGCTTGGAACACTACACAAAAGGTTGGAAATTTTTGTTATCTCCTACATCCTATTAGCCGATCTATGTAAGTATTTTTCCGCAATCTTACATAGTTTATTCACATAATTTTTGTTTAATGATCTTTGATTTTGTTCTTAGAGAACCCAACAATGGTATCATGAGCCTAAATTAAGCATGAAATGAATTAGGGTTCATAGACTTTAATTTGGGGCTTTTATGATTTATGCTTGATTTCTTCAAATTGAGGTTTTGGTTGAGCTTGGATGATGTTAAATTAGATTTGTGCATCTTAGGAATTGAGAAATTGAATTGGATAAAATTTCCCCTAATTCCATATGCTTGGCCGAATGACTTGGAACCCTTAGCTCATGGTGATTTTGATTTTTAAACCATTGGATGTGTTTAGAATGAATGGATAAATTGATTTGTGATTTAATTGGATTGAAATCAAAATTAATGAAAAATTACCATATTGTCTTGAGCTTAATGAGCATGTTGGGATTGATTTTGCTTCAATTTGTGTTGGACATAAGTTGATTAATTAAAGCATGATTAATTAGTGTAATTGGTGTTTTGGAAATATTAATTTAACTAATTAATTATGGCTAATACACTTTAATTAAATAATTGTAATATTTGGAATATTGTGATTAAATAAATTAGCCTTTAATTATGAATTGGGCTAATGTTGTTGTATTTGGGCTTAATGGGCTTGGTTGGGCCAAGTTTGGTTTAGGATAATTGGTTGGATCCAATTGGGCCTAAAACCATTTCCATAAAGTCCAAATATGATAATTGGGCCTTTAAAATTTAATTGGACCTAATGGGCCGAAATTAATTTTATGGCAAATAGGGTGATTCCTTAATTGGGTCTTGGCATCTTGGGTTTGACCAATAATTGCCAAAGCCCATGCCTAAAGAATTAATTAAAAGCCCATTGGACTTTAATTAAATAGTATTGGATACTAATTGGGCCTTTGAGACCCGTTAAGATTGGATTTGGAATCCAAGTCTAAAAGGCACATTTACAGTATAATTATTTAATTTGAAATTAAATAAAGAATTAATATTGAATACAAATTAAATTGGATTTAAAATTGTAATTCGATATAATTCAAGAATTCGCACTTTGAGTACTTATTCTTAAACGAGTTGGACTCGCGCAAATCAAATCGTTGTTTGAACATTGGATGGTCATTAATCAAAGATTAATTAATTGGATTAGATTGATTGATAACATGTTTTGTGTGAATACATGGATGTATTGTATGAATAATGTATATCGTATGGATATTAGATGGGTGAGGGCAATTTTGGAAATTGTTGTAATAAATTTAGAATTTATTAAATTGGACCTGCGTGTCCAGCCTTTATCTCTCGATTCTTTGTAATTCTCTTCTCACCAATTTCCCTCAATGTAATGAGGTTTCTTTGATGTATTATGTAATTGGGTATAAGTTAGAATAGTGCTAGCCGTGGAGAGGAAATATAGTGATTTGTTCTAAGAACAATTTTTGAGATATCCATCCGCATATCATTATTATTTTATTTATCGCGCCTTATTATGCTTTTAGAATGCATGCTTAAGGGTGTATGATGAGACCTAATCAAAGATAATTAATTGGTTGCCAATTACGAGAAAAACCCTCAACAAATATTAAGTGTTTTCCTTCCATTGAATGATTCATTCTCAAGATCCAAGATTGGCACTGGTTTGTTGGCCAAAGTCAAGACCTTTGTCCATCGCTGATGTGTTTGAATCATGAAGGCTTTGTTCCATATCGTATGTCTTGCCCAAGTTGTGATTTGTTGGCCAAAGTCAAGATCACTTCTTGTTCATCGACATCGATTACGAAGCTTTCCAAAGTCAATGGGTCACACTTAACTAGAATCATTAAGCTTGTTGAGCCAAAGCCAAGACTTAGTTGATTTAGAGGAAACAAGGTTAGGGAATATATTGGATATATTGGAATATATTGGATATATGTTTCGGACTTGGAGGTCCACCTACTGGATCTATGAATTGGATGTGATCCAATTGATCTTAGAGATCTACCTAGTTAAGTTTCACACAATTTGTTGGCCAAAGTCAAGGTTGTGTGTTATTTAACGGATCCTAGCCCACTAGGAAACTAGGTTTCCCGAGTACTCCACAGAGGGTTAGAGGCTCGCCGAAAAATAGTGGGAGACAAGTATTAAATTTGTAATTTCGTTTAGATACTTGCCAATACGTGCTCATTTCATTTTTCGCCATTATTTAAAATATAAATATAGTAGTTGGACTAATATTCAATTGTTGTTTTAATTAAACAGTTGCATTGTATTCAAACTACTTCATTTGTGGTTGGTTATATAATTGGATTATAGTAATCAATACATTTGAATATAACCGATCAATTATAATTGATTATATAGTTAGACTATAGTAATCATTATATTAGATTGTACCCGAAATCGTTGATTGGATAGTTGGACTATTGGAATCAAGATAACTGAAAGATTAGCGTTTAGAACATAATCCTGGGTGAAAATATCTTTAAGCGGCTTCAATTTTCAGATTGGGAATAGAACCTCATGATAGTCCTGGGAACCGAGAAGTTACTTTATTTGATAGAGTGACATCTCGGGCCTCAGCCGAAGTTGAGCAAATAGTGGAGCATGAGTTTTGAAAGACTCATGGTGATGATAACTTAAGTGCTCAATCCGTTATGCTTACCCGAAAGACTCCTTAATTTCTTCGTCAGAACTAAGGATTAGATCCTTATAGTATGATATTGAAATTCAAGGATCTTCATAGATATATTCTTAGATCTTAGAAGTACTAATTTCAATAGGAAACTCTTGGAGAGTTAATGGCTATGCTCAAGGAAACAGAGCCAGAGTTTTGTAACATCCCGCCTTAGCAGTGATGTTACCGGCAGGAGACAGACTAAACCTATCTCCATAAGCCTCTAATTCTAAAAAAATTTCGGCATTATGTATCCGTAACATCATGCAACCTGGCCTATAGCCAGCATCCATATACAACATGAAAATAAAATCTTGGCCTCAGGCCGATATCACAACATCAATGTAATCTAAGGGCCCATCTAGTATGTAATGCAGACATATAAACACAATATAACCAGGGCTCCGTGCCCGAAAATACGCATATACAAAAACTTTTTAGATAACTCATGCTCGGCATGTTACAACCTACAAATTATGACTTATACAATTTGACTCTTATCCCCAAGACTTGGTGACTGGCTGACTGCAACGCTGCTATCCGGCTGCTCTGCAACTCTAAAATCCATAGCTGACCGTTCAGGTCGCCAACCTGCAAAACTCAAACACTGTAGTATAGTGAGTCATAAGACTCAGTAAGTAACTATGCTAATTCCTTGAGCATCAAACACATGCAAAGTCTGAATCCTGTTTCTGTATTAACCTAAACCATCTATGTGACCATGCAAATATTTACAAGTCTGATTTAGCCATATTACTTTTATCCATTTTATTTCCATATAACTTGCTACTGATCTTTTTATCTGAACACACACATACATACTTTAAATTCTGGTTACTTTATCCATATTAATCACTCGTATTAAATACATCAAGTTCTATTTTACTAACTAACAGATTAAGATCCATCACTTCTGCTGCGCTACTCTGATTCTTCTCTTAACCTTTCTGTATACTCTGAGCTAGCCTGGATTAGATAATTATAATAACTTTCTTTCTTTTACTGTTTTGAAATATCATCAAATCAGTTATACTAAGATATTATTTCTGTCAAACATTTAATCCACTATAACCAACTATGTATACATGCATATGTTATCATATCATCATATTCTAACATCCTTACAATAGGTTCTTTCTAAGTAAACATACAACTCATACAATGGCCATTGATATATATACATTTAAATAAAATCATGTTATCATGCACAAGTATTTTACAAAGTGTTACTTCTATATAAACATGTCACGCACAAATATTAACCATATATACATTTCGATGCAATCATGTCATACTTTTATGAACTATTACTTTAAAACCTTTTTCTGAAAAACTTACATGTGAATGTAACTATATGCATCTCAGATGAATTACTAGAATGTATGATTCATATGCATGACTTGTAAATTATACTATACTTTAACATGCTATGCTTTTAGAAAATGCTTTCTGAAATCTTTATGAAAATTCTATGTTGAAAACTTTACTTAAAAACTGGTTTCTGCTTAAAAATTCTGAATCTCTTATAAAACTGCTATTTCTGGAAACTTTCTTTTCAAAAAGCTCTTTCTGAAAACTGTTTCTGAAGACTGAAAACTACACTTGAAAACTGGAATCTGTATCTAAAAACTGAAAATTGAAATCTGAAAAACTATTTCTAAACTCTGTTTCTGAAAACCGTGTACTATAATCTGGTTTCTGAAATCCAGGCACTGAAAATCTGAAAACTGTGTACTGAAAATCTTAAAACTGAAATCCTTTTTCTGAAAACCAAATCTCCGCCCGTAGGCGCATCTCCGCCCGAAGGCGCATCTCCGCCCGAAGGTGTATCTCCGCCCAGGAATGTACCATCTCCGCCCGAAGGTGTATCTCCGCCCAAATCCTGAATCCATATGATATCCGTCAATCCAACTGAATCTCAAGTTACATACTGGGGTGAGTTTTTCCCTCATGCCCCGAAAAACATAAAACCATAAAATGTATTTCAAAATTGTGAGAATCATTTTCTGAAATACATTCCTTTTAAAAACATCTGAAGCTTTTCTTTAAAATACTCTAAATCTAAAAAATTATTCTTAACTTCAACTTAACTTCTGAAAATGATAACACACATATGCATATGCCCCTTATGTTTCCACATATCTTAGTCATACTTTCTTATGTGCCTATATTTATATTATCATATATGTACATGCATATTTCCATGCATACCTATAAATTAATAACCTATATTCTATACTTTTTGTGTGCTCACATCTTTAAATATCTTATATTCTATATACTTATTTATCATGCATCAATACATACAAGCTGCTAAAATTACATTAATCCACACTAGCACATACATTTACTGTCATGCGCAATTCTAAATGAACATACGCACAATATCTTTATCTTCTTTCCAACTATTTGTATTACATCAAAATTTATAATATACATACCCTACTCAATCATTAATTTGCAAACCACACTTTGCTCATGATCTCCTATTACCAATAATTTCATCATTCAAATTTAATTAATGGCTTTCATAACTATAAATCTATATATATTCGCCCTAATTCACATATGCAAGATTCCAAGTCAAAATTAGTTAGGAAAGAAACCAACCCAAAAGTTTCCCAGTCCAGTTCAAGTGATTAGGTTACATTTTTCTTCAAAATACTGTCATTGAATTAGCAAGTCATAACATGGCATAGGCTTCCACAAACAGTTACTTTTCACCAGTAATCTACATTCACATTTGAGAAAAATATCACAGCCCTTGAAGAATCATAAGATCGACTTTCTTTTTCAATTTAATTCTAAGCTGCTTAAAAAAAATGGCTATATAGTGTTTCACATAACAATAAAGTTTGACAGACAAAAGTATTTATGTCGTAATTAAAGTAATAACTAAAATAAACAAACAAATGATTCGAAGCTCGTCAATTATCAAGCATTGAAGAATCAGAATTGCACCATTAATATGATCTGTATATCAAGAAATCATTTTCAAGTCATAACATAAGTAGGAAGATGGCAATAACATGAAAAGTGAAAACTAACAAAAGTTTTACAGAATTTCGACTACTACCTGTAGAATTCCCCGCTCCATTACTCACTGCTTCGAGGGGAAGCATGTTCTTTATATGGTAGTGAGAAGTTTAAAACCTCAGCTAAATATGAGCTAATAAACAAATACTGTCATTTTTCTTTTTTCATTTTTTTCCAAGACATGATAAATTCCAAATCATTCAAATGAATAGTTGTAAAATTAAATAAATATTCCCTGAAAAATTTGTTTACAACAATTCAATATCCCAAAAGATACAAGTCCCTGTATTATTACAACATCAGCCTCTGTCTGTAACTAAAGTACATCAAATCCAATATCCAGACATTCTTCCAAACGAAAAACCTCAACTATCGAAATCTATTACCAACCACATACACACTACAAATTCATCAACGTAGAACCCTAATCATGATACCCACCTTCCTAAAATCATCATTCATCATTCACTTCAATTTCCTCACAAGTCCCCAAATTTTCTAGGTTTACTGCCGTATTTCCCAAATTTGCAACTTCTAAATTTTTAAAATTTTCTTTTAAATTCTTTCTAATTACCAAAACTAGATCAATTTTTCATATTTTAATCATATTACCCAAGTCAATTTCAGAATTTCAAACCAAATCCATGTAATAAAATTGAATTAGACTCAAAGGGATCATGGGCATAGTACACTTACCTCTCTCGGCATCATCATCTATTTTCTTCGTATCTCTCTCTCTATCTCTCTCTCAATTTTTCTTTCTTCCATTTTTCCTCTTTCGTCTCTCGATCTGCTCTTATTCTTCTTCTTCTCGATCTTTCTATCCTTCTTTTCTGGTTTCGTATGTGTAACTGTGCAACTGTGCGTATTCTGTGTGTGTACGTGTTTAATTTAGGGTTGTGTGTGTTATAAGTGTACACGTGAGTGTGTAGAGCCTTCTAGGGTTTATTTATTCTAACTTGGTAATTTTCAAATCAATCCCTCAAGTTTGATTAATAATATCTTATAACTAATTTTATGAAAAAAAGTTCCCATTACTTCGTAAAAATAATCTTCGCGTTCGGACGTGGCTACACAAGTGAAAATAAAAATTCACACATCATGCTAAAATAATCTGGGTCGTTACATTCACCCCTTCTTATATAGGATTCGTCCACGAATCCTGACCTGGGTATACTGGAACCGATTTCCAAATAACAACAAAAACTTAAGACCAAATATCAAACAAAGACCGATATGGTCTAAACATAACATATACTTACTGAGATAGTCGAATAGCCAACAGCTACAGTCACCGACACTCTATAAACCCATGTTCTGATACCATCATTGTAACATCCCGCCTCAGCAGTGATGTTACCGGCAGGAGACAGACTAAACCAATCTCCATAAGCCTCTGATTCTAGAAAAATTTCGGCATGATGTATTCGTAACATCATGCAACCTGGCCTATAGCCAGCATCCATATACAACATGAAAATAAAATCTTGGCCTCAGGCCGATATCACAACATCAATGTAATCTAAGGGCCCATCTAGTATGTAATGCAGACATATAAACACAATATAACCAGGGCTCCGTGCCCGAAAATACGCATATACAAAAACTTTTTAGATAAATCATGCTCGGCATGTTACAACCTACAAATTATGACTTATACAATTTGACTCTTATCCCCAAGACCTGGTGACTGGCTGACTGCAACGCTGCTATCCGCTGCTCTGCAACTCTAAAATCCATAGCTGACCGTTCAGGTCGCCAACCTGCAAAACTCAAACACTGTAGTATAGTGAGTCATAAGACTCAGTAAGTAACTATGCTAATTCCTTGAGCATCAAACACATGTAAAGTCTGAATCCTGTTTCTGTATTAACCTAAACCATCTATGTGACCATGCAAATATTTACAAGTCTGATTTAGCCATATTACTTTTATCCATTTTATTTCCATATAACTTGCTACTGATCTTTTTATCTGAACACACACATACATACTTTAACTTCCGTTTACTTTATCCATATTAATCACTCGTATTACATACATCAAGTTCTATTTTACTAACTAACAGATTAAGATCCATCACACTTCTACTGCGCTACTCTGATTCTTCTCTTAACCTTTCTGTATACTCTGAGCTAGCCTGGATTAGATAATTATAATAACTTTCTTTCTTTTACTATTTTGAAATATCATCAAATCGGTTTGACTAAGATATTATTTCTGTCAAACATTTAATCCACTATAACCAACTATGTATACATGTATATGTTATCATATCATCATATTCTAACATCCTTACAATAGGTTCTTTCTAAGTAAACATACAACTCATACAATGGCCATTGATATATATATACATTTAAATAAAATCATGTTATCATGCACAAGTATTTTACAAAGTGTTACTTCTCTATAAACATGTCACGCACAAATATTAACCATATATACATTTCAATGCAATCATGTCATACTTTAATGAACTATTACTTTAAAACCTTTTTCTGAAAAACTTACATGTGAATGTACTAGTGCTATAATGCATTAACATCAACTATATGCATCTCAGATGAATTACTAGAATGTATGATTCATATCATATGCATGACTTGTAAATTATACTCTACTTTAACATGCTATGCTTTTAGAAAATGCTTTCTGAAATCTTTATGAAAATTCTCTGTCGAAAACTTTCCTTAAAAATTGGTTTCTGCTTTAAATTCTGAATCTCTTATAAAACTGCTATTTCTGGAAACTTTCTTTTCTAAAAGCTCTTTCGGAAAACTGTTTCTGAAGACTGAAAACTACACTTGAAAACTGGGATCTGTATCTAAAAACTGAAAACTGAAATCTGAAAAACTATTTCTAAACTCTGTTTCTGAAAACCGTGTACTATAATCTGGTTTCTGAAATCCAGGCACTGAAAATCTGAAAATTGTGTACTGAAAATCTTAAAACTGAAATCCTTTTTCTGAAAACCAAATCTCCGCCCGTAGGCGCATCTCCGCCAGAAGGCGCATCTCCGTCCGAAGGCGCATCTCCGCCCGAGGGCTCATCTCCGCCCAGGAATGTACCATCTGAGCGCTGAGGATCTAGGAGCGTCCCCCCAGTCCTCCACATGTGCACATGTGTCTAAATCTGTCAATTCCAATTAGTATACAGCTGGGATGGGTCAAATCCCAAATCCTGAATCCATATGATATCCGTCAATCCAACTGAATCTCAAGTTACATACTGGGGTGAGTTTTTCCCTCGTGCCCCGAAAAACATAAAACCATAAAATGTATTTCAAAATTGTGAGAATCATTTTCTGAAATACATTCCTTTTAAAAACATCTGAAGCTTTTCTTTAAAATACTCTAAATCTAAAAAATTATTCTTAACTTCAACTCAACTTCTGAAAATGATAACACACATATGCATATGTCCCTTATGTTTCCACATATCTTAGTCATACTTTCTTATGTGCCTATATTTATATTATCATATATGTACATGCATATTTCCATGCATACCTATAAATTAATAACCTATGGATTCTACTCTTTGTGTGCTCACATCTTTAAATATCTTATATTCTATATACTTATTTATCATGCATCAATACATACATGCTGCTAAAATTACATTAATCCATACTAGCACATACATTTACTGTCATACGCAATTCTAAATGAACATACGCACAATATCTTTATCTTCTTTCCAGCTATTTGTATTACATCAAAATTTATAATATACATACCCTACTCATTCATTAATTTGCAAACCACACTTTGCTCATGATCTCCTATTACCAATAATTTCATCATTCAAATTTAATTAATGGCTTTCATAACTATAAATCTATATATATTCGCCCTAATTCACATATGCAAGATTCGAAGTCAAAATTAGTTAGGAAAGAAACCAACCCAAAAGTTTCCCAGTCCAGTTCAAGTGATTAGGTTACATTTTTCTTCAAAATACTGTCATTGAATTAGCAAGTCATAACATGGCATAGGCTTCCATAAACAGTTACTTTTCACCAGTAATCTACATTCACATCTGAGAAAAATATCACAGCCCTTGAAGAATCATAAGATCGGCTTTCTTTTTCAATTTAATTCTAAGCTGCTTGAAAAAATGGCAATATAGTGGTTCACATAACAATAAAGTTTGACAGACAAAAGTATTTATGTCGTAATTAAAGTAATAACTAAAATAAATAAACAGGTGTTCGAAGCTCGTCAATTATCAAGCATTGAAGAATCAGAACTACACCATTAATATGATCTGTATATCAGAAAACCATTTTCAAGTCATCACATAAGTAGGAAGATGGCAATAACATGAAAAGTGAAAACTAACAAAAGTTTTACAGAATTTCGACTACTACCTGCAGAACTCCCCGCTCCATTACTCACTGCTTCAAGGGGAAGCATGTTCTTTATATGGTAGTGAGAAGTTTAAAACCTCAGCTAAATATGAGCTAATAAACAAATACTGTCATTTTTCAATTTTTTTCCAAGACATGATAAATTCCAAATCATTCAAATGAATAGTTGTAAAATTAAATAAATCTTCCCTGCAAAATTACTTTACAACAATTTAATATCCCAAAAGATACAAGTCCCTGTATTATTACAACATCAGCCTCTGTCTGTAACTAAAGTACATCAAATCCAATATCCAGACATTCTTCCAAACGAAAAACCTCAACTGTCGAAATCTATTACCCACCACATACACACTACAAATTCATCAACGTAGAACCCTAATCATGATACCCACTTCCTAAAATCATCATTCATCATTCACTTCAATTTCCTCACAAGTCCCCAAATTTTCTAGGTTTACTGCCGTATTCCCAAATTTGCAACTTCTAAATTTTTAAAATTTTCTTTTAAATTCTTTCTAATTACCAAAACTAGATCAATTTTTCATATTTTAATCATATTACCCAAGTCAATTTCAGAATTTCAAACCAAATCCATGTAATAAAATTGAATTAGACTCAAAGGGATCATAGGCATAGTATACTTACCTCGCTCGGCATCATCATCTTCTTATCTTTCCTCCTCTATTTTCTTCGTACCTCTCTCTCTATCTCTCTCTCAATTTTTCTTTCTTCCATTTTCCTCTTTCTTCTCTCGATCTGCTCTTATTCTTCTTCTTCTCGATCTTTCTCTCCTTCTTTTCTGGTTTCGTATGCGTAACTGTGTGTATTCTCTGTGTGTACGTGTTTAATTTAGGGGTGTGTGTGTTATAAGTGTACACGTGTGAGTGTGTAGAGCCTTCTAGGGTTTATTTATTCTAACTTGGTAATTTTCAAATCAATCCCTCAAGTTTGATTAATAATATCTTATAACTAATTTTATGAAAAAAGTTCCCATTACTTCCTAAAAATAATCTTCGCGTTCGGACGTGGCTACACAATCGAAAATAAAAATTCACACATCATGCTAAAATAATATGGGTCGTTACAAGTTTCCAAAAGGGCAAGAAGCGCAAGACACATCTTACTTCGACATCCCAGATGGCCAAGGCTTGGCCGATGGCTTATGGGGTGTGGAAAACGGCAAAGGCAAAATCATCACCATCTTCTAGGAAGACAAATGACATATCCCAAGATGTCTGCCTAAACTGTGGCAAACGGGGTCACTGGAAGCGTGACTGTCGTATGGACAAGGCAGACATGAAGGAAATGGAGACGGGCAAGGCTCCGGCTTCATGTATGTTTGTTATAAACATGTCCAATGCTGGTTTTAAAATTGGATTTTAGATAATGTATGTGGTACATAAATATATGTACTGATGTGCGGAATCTGCTGATTAGCAGGAGACTGGTTTCAGTTGAGATCTACCTGTGAGTCGAAAACGGGACGAGAGTAGCTGTTTTAACCGTAGAAATCTAAGTTTTGGAACTGCCCTTTGGGCTTGTACCTAAATTAGGAAACTGTTAAAATGTATCTAGTTTGACTAGAAATATTATCTCTATATCTAAGTTTAACCCGTTGCGGGTATACCTTTATATTCTAGAACACTAAGTGTTTTATTTATAAAGATGATATTGAGATAAACACATTGGATGTGAATAACAATATTTATATTTTGAATATAAACTAATCTCAAACATATAACATGACAAACAAATAACTCAAACTGAATTAATCAGTTGAGACTTATTTGTGGCATTGTTGTCTATGACATATTAACAAGACCCGTATATCCATACTTTTTAAGAGTGGATACTAGGATAGATTTGATTCTAATTCAAATGATGTCTACGGATCTAGTTTATTAGGCAAAGTGCCTAAAACACCTTTTACTTGGTAAAAGTGCAAGTACCATCGATCTGTTAGCCCTCGTTCATAGTGACATAAATGGGCCTATGTCTAGCTAGGCTAGAGATGGATATAAATACTTCGTAACCTTTACGGATGTGGCATCGAGTTACGGTTATGTGTATCTTATGAAACACAAATCAGAAACTTTTGAGTAATTCAAAGAGTTTCGAAACGAAGTAGACAGACAGACCGGCTAAAGTATTAAACCGTCACGGTTAGATCGTGGTGGAAAATACTTAAGAAATAAGTTTCTCGATTACCTGAAAGAGTATAGTATTCTTTCACAATGGACTCCTCCCGGAAGACCTCAATTGAGCGGTGTGTCCAAACGGAGAAACCGAATTTTGTTAGACATGATAAGGTTAATGATGAGTCGCTCTGAGCTACCAATTTCCTTCATAGGATAAGCATTAAACAATGCAATACTTATTTTGAATAAGATTCCATGAAAATCTGTTAGATAGACTTCATATTAGATATGAATAGGAAAGAAACCGAGTTTCACATTCCTGAAGATTTGGGGAATGCTGGGCATACATTTGGATGGTACCAAACTAGAACCCAAATCGGATAAGTGTCTATTTGTAGGTTGTCCTAAGGAAACCAAAGTATAGTACTTATACAACTCACAAGAGAACAATGTAATTGTTGCTCTCCATGCGATTTTCTTAAAAGGAATACCTATATGCAGTGGTAAGTGGGAGGAAAGTATAACTCGATGAAAATCAGAGTGATACTATTCCTGGCACAGAATCCTTAACGGAACATGAACAGTTCATCAGAGATGAGACTGTACCGCAATCTTCGAATATACAAGAACCGCGTAGGTCGGAGAGAGTCAGAAAACAACCAGAGAGGTATGGGTTTCTGATCTCACCTCTTGTAGACATTAGTCTTATTGAGGGTACTGAACCGACTACGTATGAGGAAGTGATATACAGGTATGACTCCTTTTATGGCAAAGTGCCATGAAGTCCGAAATCGATTCCATGTATACCAACTAAGTTTGGACACTAGTTGATGTACCAGAAGGCATTGTGCCTAATGGTACTAAATGAGTCTTCAAAGAAGACATACATGGATGGCAACATACAAATGTATACAGCTAGGCTTATACAGAAAGGGTATCGTTAACGACATAGTGTCGACTACGACGAAATTTTTTCACCTGTTGCCATGATTAAATCCATTTGGATAATGCTTGCTAATGCTGTATATTTCATTTATGAAATATGGCATATGGATGTCAAAATCGCTTTCCTTAACGGAAACATTTTGGAGGATATTTATAAACATCCTGACGATTTTGTCGTACCAAAACAAGCAAATAAAGTTTGCAAGTTAAATCGATCCATTTATGGATTGAAGCAAGCATTGAGTTCTTGGAACTAACGTTTTGATAAGATCATAATGGTATATGGTTTCATTCAAAACGGTAAAAATTCTTGTGTATATAAGAAGGTTAGTGGGAGCGCACTGACAATAATTGTCCTATATAATGATGACATATCATTTCTTGGAAATGACATTCCCATAATACAATCAGTGAAAGTTTGGCTTTCATGAAAATTCTCCATGGACTACTTGGGCGATGCAACCTTTATTCTAGGAATAAGGATCTACTGGGATAGACCTAAAAGTTGTTGGCACTCTCCGAGAAATCGTACATTTTGAAATGTATGTGACCTGGTGTCTTATATGCTTTGAGCATTTAAAGTCACAATCAGGCCAATCCAGATGATGGTCACTGGATTGATGGTAAGAACATCCTTAAGTATCTTAGATGAACTAAGGATGTTTTCTTAAGCTATGGAGAAGGAGAACTTGAAATGACTGGGTTCACCGTTGCAAGTTTCCTAACCGATAAAAACGACTATAAGTCGTAATAAGGGTACTATATAATTTGAATAACGGAACAATGAGCTGGAAATCTTCCAAGCAAGATACTGTTGCCGAATAAACAACAAAAGCAAAACATTGCTGCAGCTGAAGCACCAATAGAAACACTTTGGATCTATATAATCCTAATTGGATTAGGAGTAGTTCTGTTAGCAGCTGAGCTGGGCTACAGCACAGGCTAAAGAATTACGGTCTCATCAACGATCCAAGTATGTACTTCGACAGTTTTATCTGATTCGTTCGATCATACATCGTGGCGATGTGATGATCGAATAAATCGCATCAGATGATAACTTTGCAAATCCACTGATGAAAGTTGTTTCTCAGCAGAAGTTTGAGCGACCCGTGCATAGTTCAGGTGTAGGACACTTGAGTGATTTGGCTATAGGCCAAGTGGGAGATTGTTGGACAATTATGACCTATAGCATCACTATTTGTAAAGAATATGGTGTTGTTGTACAAATAAACTATGTGACAAAGGAAATTGCTCTTTTATCATTTGTAATTAGATTACCAAGATATATAAATGATAAAAGTCCATATGATTAGTACCAGATTAATAAGATATGAGACAATATTAATCCTCCAAGGTTTAATCATTAAATACTCTAGTTGTAGTATTATCGAGACTGGACATCGATAATACATAATAGACTAGTATTGCACTTGTGTGCGTTGTGGGAGCATAACATCATAGTTCTCATATATTTAAGTATTGGATACTTATGCAAGTGTGATGGAGGTTGTGTTTACCGATGGTACGGGAACAGCTTCGCTCTGGATAGACCCATCAGAATCCCATTGGTAGTATGACTATGTGTCTATGGGAATCCGAATCAGGTAGGTGTATTTGGTCTTAACCTGAGACTTGCATCGCTAATACTTGCGACAATCAGTATAATTTGGTTTTGGTCGTCCGAGCTTTAACAGGTTTTGTGTACGCCTCTTCTGGGTATACTGAGAATCGTAGTGTATTGGGTGTGATGTCAAGATGGAAGTATCACTCCAGTCATATGGAGATGATGATCACGCAGGATACAGAACTAGTACTCTTAAGTACTGCAGTCATCGGGATAATATGACTAGGTCATGATTATCCGATTATAGAGACTAGTTACCAGAGATCCGATATATGCTTCGTACACTAGCGTGTGATATCGATACTGGATCGTAATACGCAATACTACGTATACTATGCCTGACATAGATTACATATTCCTTAAAAGAATATTTCTGGAGAATTGGGTAGGCACGGTGCTTTGCTAGAAGCCAACCATGTCTTGTAAATCGGTAAAAATATGGTACGAGGTACGCACGTATTCGGATAGTCCGATAACCTGATTTACTACCAACATATCCAGGGATCTCATGGGTCGCTTCCCGAAGATTCACCGATGACGTTTGACTCGAACATAATTAATCTGGGATTAATTAGAAGAAAGAGAAAATTAATCTAGGATTAATTACAGCGAGAATTTTATCTGGGATAAAATTCTATTAGAAGAGAGAGAATGATTAATTCGGAATTGATCAATAAAATAATATATTCGATATATTAAATGAAATTAGATTTCATAACGGAATTAAAATTGGATTTTAATTCGGGCGAATGAATTAATTTAGAATTAATTCGCGAGCGACTTTAATAGTAATTTTGTTAGGCATAATTATTTAATTAAATTTGATTTAATTACGTCGCAACGGAAAATTTGTTAATTCAGAATTAACGAACCCGAGCCCGGAACGTGTTTGCGGGCCCACTCGGATTTTGAATCAAAGTGGGGTCCACAAGTCACATCACCTAGTCAAATTTATCTAACTTTTGGTTGATGTAAGTTGTTGGAGATGGCTTGTTCTTACACAAGCTTGACTGTGAAAGACCTTTTACTAACTTTTGATAATTGGTATTAGGTTACTTGATTTTGGAAATCAATACACAACTCACTCTCTCATTTTCTTTGTGATGGCCGAATCTCTCCCCCTCTCACACTCTTCCATTGCCGTGCGCCTAGGGCTTATTGGGTTTTGATTTTGCTTCAAAATCTTGTAAGCTAACACTTCAAAGGAGTCATTCAAAGGTGATAGGGAAACATCCATTGAGTTTGGAATTCATTCACCAAAACTTGGAGTTCAACATATAATCAAAGGAGAGCTTGGAACACTACACAAAAGGTTGGAAATTTTTGTATCTCCTACATCCTATTAGCCGATCTATGTAAGTATTTTTCCGCAATCTTACATAGTTTATTCACACAATTTTATGCTTAATTATCTTGCATTTTGTTCTTAGAGAACCCAATAAAGAGGTCATCTAGAAGGTGGGCCGCCTGCAAGCGAATGTAATAATTCATAACTTGGCCCATTTCTTATCATCTTTCCATATAAACTGACATAATTTTCCTTATGTGCAGATGGCCTATCTGCTGGCCACTAATATAGACTTGCTTACGAGAATGATTGCAGGGGATGGACTGGCCCAGAGGCTCTAGAACAGACTGACCCAGAAGGAGCATAAGTTGAATAAGAAACTAGATGAAGTCAGGTCTGAGACTGAATCCGTCTGTTGGGCCATCCACGTTACAAGAAATGATAGGGACGAGGCCCGAGCTAGCAACTTCTCGAACTTCAGAGCTAACGTTGCTGTAGGGAAAATCATCCATGACTGAGATGGAGCATGAAAAAGCCAAGTCTGAGCTGAGCAAGGCTAAATACGAGCTGACCACAACCAAAGGCGAGATGTATGATCTTCAACCCTGAAATGACAAGGTAGCAGTGGTGACATATCACATAAACCGTATCGACCAAAAAAATATCAAAGCGACAGAGACAACATCCTATCCCATGTTGTTTAAAATAATAATTTAGAATCTCACAGTCCAAATGTCCAGACCGCCCAAGATATGGATCATGGAGGGCATTCTCCTCCTCATGCTATGTAGACTCCGAGTCTGCAATCGTCATAGAGTCCCTCTAGCATTCGGTGTTATGCTCATACGGATCCAAAAAAAGATGACCATCGCCATGGGGGCATTCCCGTCCCCATGCTAAGTAAATCCTGAGGAAACAATCGCCATAGAGGCCCATGGGCCTTTCCTGTGCTATGTTCCTCCAACACTCAATATGGGCGGTAAATGCCATAGAGAATTATCCATCCCCGTGCTATGAAAATATGAGGCTATTGTAGTATCTCAATGCTGTTTTCAACCCGTACGTGCCATGGTTACCTTAGAGAGCCAAACTCCATGCCGACCCTCTCGTCGTGGGTGGTATAATTGCTCTGAGGTGCCAAATTCCATACAGGTCTTCATGCTTATCTTCGAAGGTGCATATCATCAAGTACTATCATTCCTGCCTGAGGCATTTGATAATGTCATTGGGGTTGGTGTGCCACGAGGGTGCGCGCTTTCTGTACATCGTCTTGCACCTCTTGCCGATGTTGAGTACTTCCCTAGAGTATTAAATAAGTCTTTCTCATTCGAATAATGAACAAGTATGTATGGGTACCAATCTTTATTATAAAAGGGAAAGCTTTATTTATTTTCTTATGAAACTATTGCCCTTTATAAAACTCTTTGCGGGTCATTCTAAGAGATGCTCTATTGATTGTACCTCTGTAGTATTTCTACTTTCCAGGGCTTCTTGAGCCGGGTACTAGCCAGTTGCTCCAGATGATAGGCGCCGGGCTTGACGATCTCTGATATCTTGTAAGGTCCATCCCACTTTGCCTTCAGGGAGCCTTTCTCAGGCTTCTTTATGTTTAGAGTGACCCACCTCAGGACTAAGTCCTTGGGATGAAAAGCTCATACCCGAACACTTTTGTTTTAGGAACAATCCATCCTATGTTGATATGTGACACTTTGAGTACCCACCTCAACCAAGTCAAGATGATGCCTGAGAAAGTCTTCATTATGTTCTGCATCAAAGTACTAAACCCGTGGGTCGTCATCCCGATCTATGTTGGGATTTCTTCCTCACTTCTGTAAGCCAATGAAAACAGGGTTTCACGCGTACAGTCTTTGTGAGTTATCCGGTGAGACCACATGACTTCTGACAGTTCGTCAACCTACAAGCCTTTACATAACCTGAGTATCGCCTTCAAGTTGTTCTTGGTTATTTTGTTTGCCATTTCAACTTTTCCATTAGACTTCGGATGAGCAAGTGATGCAAACGTCAAGGCAATTTGGAGGTCTTCACAAAGCTTCTTGAAGCCCGTGCTGTCAAACCGATTTCCATTGTCCATGATGATGGCCCGGGGAATCCTGAACCAGCATATTATATTCCTCTTTACAAAATCTGTGGTGTTCTTCTTAGAAATGATGGATAGTGGCTCGGCCTCCACCCACTTGGTGAAATAGTCTATCACCACAATGACATACTTAACTTGTGCTATACCCATAGGCAGTGGTCCAATGAGATCTAAACCTCATTGGGAAAATGGCCAAGGACTAGACAGAGTCGTCAGCTGCTCGGATGGTTGCTAGGACACATTCGCGTTCTTCTAACACCGATCATATGCATGTGCCATGTCGGACCCGTCTTGGTGCATCATCAACTAATAGTAACCTTGCCAGAGTGATTTATGAACAATCAATCTTCCCCCAACATGACTTCCATAATGTTGGACAATTATGACCAATAACATCACTATTTGTACAGAACATGGCGTTGTTGTACAAATTAACTATGTGACAATGGAAATTGCTCTTTTATCATTTGTAATTGGATTACCTGGATATATAAATGATAAAAGTCCATATGATTAGTACCAGATTAATAAGATATGAGACAATATTAATCCACTAAGGTTTAATCATTAAATATCCCTAGTCGTAGTATTATCGAGACTGGACATCGATAATGCAGAATAGGCTAGTATTACACTTGTGCGTGTTATGGAAGCGTAACGACATAGTTCTCATATATTTGGGTATTGGATACTCATGCAAGTGTAATAGGAGGTTCTGTTTACCGATGGTACGAAAACAGCTTCGCTCTGGATAGACCCCTCGGAATCCCATTGGTAGTATGACTATGTGTCTATGGGAATCCGAATCAGGGTAGGTGTATTTGGTCTTAACCTGAGATTTGCATCGCTAATATTTGCGACAATCAGTATACTTTGGTTTTGGTCATCCGGGGCTTTAACATGTTCTGTGTATGCCTCTTCTGGGTATACTGAGAATCGTAGTGTATTGGGTGTGATGTCAATATGGAAGTATCACTTCAGTCATATGGAGATGATGATCATGTAGGATACGGAACTAGTATTCTTAAGTACTACAGTCATCGGGATAATATGACTAGGTCATGATTATCCAAATATAGAGACTAGTTACCAGAGATCCGATATATGTTTCGTACGGGGCAGACACAATTCCAGCCCCAGGCCTACCATGTGACATTCGATACTGGATCGCAATACGCAATACTACGTATACTACGCCTGACAAAGATTACATATTCCTTTACAGAATATTTCTGGAGAATTGGGTAGGCATAGTGCTTTGCTAGAAGCCAACCATGTCTTGTAAATCGGTAAGAACATGGTACCTGGTACGCACGTATTCGGATAGTCCGATGACCGTATTTACTGCCAACATATCCAGGGATCTCTTGGGTCGCTTCCCGAAGATTCACCGATGAGATTTGACTCGAACAAGAATTTATCTGGGATTAATTATGAGAGAAAATTAATCTGGGATTAATTACGGCAAGAATTAATCTGGGATTAATTAACAGAGAAAGAATTAATCTGGTATTAATTGCGTCGAGAATTTATCTGGGATTAAATTCGTCGAGAGGAGAGAACGCGGTTAATTTGGAATTAATCGGTAAATTAAATTTAATAGTTAAAATTGGATTTTTCTATTTATTTTAATTGGGCTAAAATAATATATTAGATATATTAATTGAAATTAAATTTCAACGCGGAATTAAAATTGGATTTTAATTCATGCGAATGAATTATTTTAGAATTAATTCGTAAGCGACTTCCGTAATAATTTTGCGAGGCATTATTATTTAATTAAATTGGATTTAATTACGTTACGACGGAAAATTCTTTTAGTCGGATTAAAAGAAACCGGGCCCAAAGCGTGTTGTGAGTATCAACTAAATTGGAATTTAAATGGGTGGGACCCATGACTTACATCAACTTGTCACTATTTATGATGTAAGTAGTTGAAAGTAAATAAGGCATTTACTTCACACACCTACACACTTTAACCAACTTAGGAAGTCAACATAAGTGTAAGGTTTTTGGAAAAAAAAATTGCCCTATTCCTCTTCCTCTCTCCTTGTAAAACCGTGAGGCTCTCTCCATGGAAGACATTTTTGTTCTTCAAAATTTGTTCTTGCTAGCGCATAAGAAGTCAAAAGAAGGTGATAGGGAAACTCACCCGAGAGTATGGAACTCGATTTCAAGCTCCGAAGCTTCCAACACATCCAACAAAGAAGGAATTTTTGAAATCCTAAATCCGATTAATGTGAGTATTCCGCTGTTGGTAACTAATTAGGTCCCAAGATCATGAAATCAAGCAAGAAAACGCATGAATACACATCAAAAGAGGTGCGGAATATACTCACAATGAACAGATTTTGCGATGCGAAGAACACAAGTCTTCAAGCCTCTCAAACTCGCGGCAGTGAAGCTTCATTGGCTGATGTACTGCTCGGTTTTGCTGCTTCTTGCTCCTTGAAGATTCGGCCATGGTAGACACTATTGAAGCTCCAAGCTTCAAGCTTCCAAAATGGTTCCATGCTCACGAAATGGCTGCCCTAACACCTTAGGATGACTCATGGTGTGTGCTAGCACCTTTGTTTTGCAACAAAACAACTTCTTGCTTCTCTTATCTCTCGGCAGAACCAGAAATGTGGAGAAGAATAAGATGGGTCTCTTAGACCGTGAGGGAGAGAGAGGAGGGAAGAGGTAATACCGAAAATGAGAGAGAGAGAAAATGAAAAATGTAAATGGGTTTTTATATTTTCCAAAAAATAATAAAACCATTTACCAATTTTCAAAACCAAAAAAATTCAAAAGCAAAAAGCATAATTAATGCTTTCAACTACCACATCAATCAATCACTCAAATTGTCACATCACTCAAAGTGACATGTGATTTGACGCTTGATGTGACTTGCGATTTGACGCTCGATTTGACTTGCGTGCCGCACTCGAATTCGAAATGCGAATGCGTTCATAAATAATCTCGGGCTCGGGTTCGCTAATTCCAAATTAACGAATTTTCCGTCGCGACGCAATTAAACGATTACGCCTAGCGAAATCAATATTCACGTCGCTAACGAATTAATTCTAAATTAACTCGTTCGCCCGAATTAAAATCTAATTTCAATTCTGCGTCGAAATCCAATTTCGCATAATATATCAAATATATTATTTTAATCGATTAATTCCAAATTAATCGTTCTCTCTCTTTAATTAATATTTTATCCCAGATAAAATATCTCCGTTATTAATCCCAGATTAATTTTCTCTCTCTTCTAATTAATCCCAGATTAATAAAGTGCGAGTCATACATCATCGGTGAATCTTCGGGAAGCGACCCATGAGATCCCCGTATATGTTAGCAGTAAATACGGTCGTCGGACTATCCAAACACGTAAGTACCTAGTACTACGTTTGTACCGATTTACAAGACAAGGTTGGCCTCTAGCAAAACGCCATGCCTACCCAATTCTCCAGAAACATGCTTACAGGAATAAACGATCTATATCAAGCGTAATATACCGTAGTATTGTGTATGTCGATCCAGTATCTGATGTTCACGTGCTAGGCCTGGGGCTGGAATTGTGTCTGCCCCGTACGAAGCACATATCGGATGTCTGGCAACTAGTCTCTATAATCGGATATACATGACCAAGTCATAATATCCCGATAGCTCGAGCATTTAAGAGAACGAGTTCCGTATCATATGTGACCATCATCTCCATATGACTGGAGTGATACTTCCGTGTTAACATCACACCCAACACACTACGATTCTCAATATACCTAGCATTGGCGTACACAGAACCTGTTAAAGCCCTGGACGACCTCAACCAAAGTATATTGATTGTCGCAAGTATTAGCGGTGCAAGTCTCAGGTTAAGACCAAATACACCTACCCTGATTGCAGACTCCCATAGACACATAGTCATACTACCAATGGGATTCCACAGGGGTCTATCCAGAGCGAAGCTGTTTCCCGTACCATCGGTAAAACAAAACCTCTTATTACACTTGCATGAGTATCCTATACCCAAATATATGAGAACTATACTGTTGTGCCCTCACAACATGCATAAGTGTAATACTAGTCTTTTACGTATTTATCAATGTCCAATCTCGATAATACTCTGACTAGGGATATTTAATGATTTATCCTACGTGGACTGATACTGTCTCATATCATTCTCCATCCAGGAACAAATCATAGGGACCTCTTATCATTTATATATCTAGGTGATCTAATCACAAATGATAAGAGTGCAATCTCCTTTGTCACATAGTTAATTTGTACAACAACATCGTGATCTGTACAAATAGTGACGCTATGGGTCATAATTGTCCAACAATCTCCCACTTGGCCTATAGCTAGTCACTCGAGTGCTTGACACCCGAACTATGTACGGTTTGGCTCAAACTGCTGAGAAAATACTTTCGTCAGTGGATTTGTATGAATTTCATCTGATGCGATTTATTCGATCATCACATCGCCGCGATGTATGATCCGAACGAATCAGATGAATATCAAAATAAGTATCTGGATCGTCGATGAGACCATTAATTCTTTAGCTTGTGCTGACGCCTAGCTCAGCTGCTAACAGGACTATATCTAATCTAATTAGATTTGTTATCGACCCAAATGGCTTCTATTGCTGCCTCAGCTGCAGCAATAACCCGCATTTGTTATTTATTTTGTAACAGTATCTTGCTTGGAAGATTTCCAGCTCACTGTTCCATACTACTATTGTATAGTACCTTTGTTACGACTTTTAGTCGTTATCATGAAAGCCAAGCTTTCACCGATTATATTATGGGAATATCATTTCCAAGAAATGATATATCATCATCACTCAGGACATTTACTGTCAGTGCGCTCCCACTAACCTCCTTATATACACCAGAATTATTTTCGTTTTGAATTAAATCATAAACTATTATGATTACATCAAAACGAAAATTCCAAGAACCTAATGCTTGCTTCAATCCAAACATGGATCGAATAACCTGCAAACCTAGTTTGCTTGTTATGGTTTGAAAAAACCGTCAGGATGTTGTAAACATCCTCCGAAAGGTTTCCGTTAAGGAAAACGGTTTTGGCATTCAGCTGCCACATTTCATGAATGAAACATGCAGCATTAGCAAGCATTATCCAAATGGATTTACCATGGCAACAGGTAAAAGGTTTCGTCGCAATCAACACAATGTTGATAACTCTACCTTTTCGCTACAAGCCTAGCTTAGTACGTTGGTATGTTACCATCCATGTACGTCTTCCTTGAAGACTTATATAGTACCAATAGGCATAATGCCTTGTGGTACGTCAACTAGTGTCTAAACATAGTTGATATACATGGAATCCTCTTCGGACTTTATGACACTTTGCCATAATAGGGAGTCGATACCTTGTATCACTTCCACATACGTAGTCAGTTGGTATACCTCAATAAGAGATACATCTTTATGAGGTGAGATCAGAAACCCATACCCCAGGTTGTTTTCTGATTCTCTCCGACCTACGTGGTTCTTGTGTATTCGAAGATTATTGGAATAGTTTCATCCTTGATGAATTATTTGTGTTCCAATAGGACTCGGTGCCGGGAATAGTATTACTCCGATTTTCATCGAGTTTTACTATCCTCCCACTTACCACTGCATATCGGTATTCCTCTTAGGAAAACCGCATGGTGAGCAACAATCTAATTGTTCTCTCGTGAGTTGTATAAGTACAATACTTATGGTATCCCTAGGATAACCTACAATTGGCACTTATCCAATTTGGGTTTTAGTTTGGTATCATCCAAACTATGCCTAGCATACCCAAATATTCAGGAATTAGAAACCTGGTTTCTTTCCTGTTCATATCTAATATGATATCTGTTAAACAGATATTTATGGAACCTTATTCAAAATAAGTTCTGCACTATTTTGCGTATCCGACTCATGATTAGCCTTATCATGTCTAACACAATTCGGTTAATCATTTCGGACACACCGTCAAACTGACGTGTTCCGGGAGGAGTCCTCATTGAAAGAATACTATACTCTTTCAAGTATACGAGAAACTCATTGCTTAAGTATTTTCATCATGGTCAAACCGTGATGGTTTAATACTTTAGCCGATCTGTTTGTCTATTTCGTGTTGAAACTGTGAAAGTTTCCGATTTGTGTTTCAAAAGAAACACATAACCATACGCGATGCCACATCCGTAAAGGTCACGAAATATTCATATCCACATCTAGCCTAGCTAGACATGGGCCCACTTGCTTCACTATGAACTAGGGCTAACAGATCGGTGGCACTTGCACTTTTACCAAGTAAATAGTGTTTTAGGCACTTTGCCCAATAAACTAGATTCGTAGACTTTATTTGATTGGAATCAAATTAGTCCGAGTACCCACTCTTCAAAAGTGTGGATATACGATTCTTGTTTAAATTGTGTCCCAGACAACAATGCCACATTCAAGTTTCAACCTGATCAAATCAGTTTGAGCTATTTATTTGTCATGTTATATATTTGAGATATTATTTATATTCAAAATATAAATTCTGTTATTCACATCTAATGTGTTTATCTCAATATCATATTTATATAATAAAACACTTTAGTGTTCTAGAATATAAAGGTATATCCGCAACAGATTATACACTGATATAGAGATAATGTTCTAGTCAAACTAGTTACATTATAACAGTTTCTTAATTTAAGTACATACCCAAAGGGTAGTTCCTAAACTTAGGTATCTACGGTTAAAACAACGACTTTTGTCCCGTTTTCAATTCGCAGAGTAATCTCGTCCGAAGTCAGTATCCTGCTCATAGCAATTCTGAACATCAGTACATATTTATGTATCACACTAAGTATCTAAAATCCAATTTTAATACTAGTTGTGAACATAATGTTGACAAACATATTTGAAGTTAGAGCCTTGCTCGTCTTCAATTCCTTCTTGGGATATGTCCTTTTATCTTCCTAGAAAATTATAATGATTTTGCCTTTGCCATTTTTCATATTCCAGAAGCCTTTGGCCAAGCCTCGAGTTTCTAGAATATCGAAGTAAGGTGCGCCTTGCGCTAGTTGCATTATTGCAAACTTTGACTTTATCTCCTCGAGATTAGTCATTAATTCTCCAAGAATTATTTATTGCAATTTTAGTATTTCAAAGATCTAAAATAGATCCATGAAAATCCTTCAATTTCATTATCATACTTTAAGGATCTAATCCTTAGTTCTGATTCAGAAATTAAGGAGTCTACTTGACAAGTATAATGGATTAAGCACTAAAGTTATCATTACATGAATATTCCAAATATCATGTTCCACTTATTTGCTTAACTCCAGGCTTAGGCTTAATATATTATTTTATCAAATAAAATAACTTATTATTTTTCCAGGACCATCCTGAAACAATTCCCAATTTGAAAATTAAAGTCGTTTAAATACATTTTCACCCAGGATTATGTTTTAAACACTAATCTTTCAATTTTATCTTGATTCTAATAGTCCAACTATTTAATCAACGATTTGTGGTACTATGTATTTATTGATTATTATAGTCCAACTATACAATCAAATATAATTTAAATTAATTAACCTCAATTACATTGATTACTATAATCTAATTATAAAATCAACTGTAAATTGAAATTAATTAATTCAAATATATTGATTACTATAATCCAATTATATAATCAACTATAATACAGTCCAACTGTTTATTAAAACAACAATTTAAATATTAGTCCAACTAACATTTAATTTAACGACGAAATAATTTGTGATTGAGCGCGTATGGCGAGTAATTGAACGAGTATTGCAAATTCAATTCTTGCCTCCCACTATTTTTCGGCGAGCCTCTAACCCTCTGTCGAGTACTCGGGAAACCGTGTTTCCTAGTGGGCTAGGATCCCGTTAAATATCACACAATCTTGACTTTGGCCAACAAATTGTATGATAATTAACTAGGTAGATCTCTAAGATCAATTGGATCCAATCCAATTCCTAGATCCGGTAGGGGGACATCCAAGTCCGAAACATATATCTTATATATGCCAATACATCCAATGTATTACCTAACCTTTTTCCTCTGAATCAACTAAGCCTTGGCTTTGGCACAACAAACTTAGTGATCCCAGCTCAAGCGCGACCCATTGACCATGGAAAGCTTCGTAATCAATGTCGATAGACAAGAAGTGGTCTTGACTTTGGCCAACACAACCACAACTTGGACAAGACACCGATATGGAACAAAGCCTTCATGATTCAAACACATCTTCGACAGACAAAGGCCTTGACTTTGGCCAACAAACCAATGCCGTCTCGGATCTTGAGTGAGAATCACTCAATGGAAGGAAAGACGCTTAATATTATTTGAGGGTTTTTCGCGTGAAAATTGGCAACCAATTTATTATCTTTGTTAAGGTCTCATCATCATACACCCTTAAACATGCATTCTAAACACATAATAAAGCGCATATGATAAAATAATAATGATATGCGGATGGATACTTTACATTGATCCTAGATCAAATCTCTCTTTCTCTCTTCCGCTAGCACATGTATTTACTTCTACCCGTTACACTACACTTCTAAAGAAACCTCATTTACATTGAGAGGAATAGGTGAGAAGAGAATACAAAGAGTATGGAGGTGATAAGGCTGGACACGCAGGTCCAATTAATAAATCAAATTTATTACAATTTCTAAAATTGCCCCACCCATCTAATATCCATCCGATATACATTATTCATGCATCGCAACCATGTATTCACGCAAGCATGTTATCAATCAATCTAATCCAATTAATTAATCTGATAATTAGTGATCATCCAATGTTCAAACAACGATTTGATTTTGCTCGAGTCAAACTCGTTTTGTGAATAAGTATTCCAAGTACAAATTCTTGAATTAAATTAAACTACAACATTAAATCCAATTCAATTTGTATTTAATTCTAATTCAATATTTAATTCCAAATTGAATATTACACTTTTATTAACGAACCTTTACGATTTAAATTCCAAATTCAATCGTTACGGGTCTCAAAGCCCGATTAACATCCAATGTTTATTTAATTAAAGTCCAATGGGCTTTTAATTAATTTCTTAAGGCGTGGACTTTTGGTCAACTCGGGTCAAACCGAAACTAAATAACCAATCCAATCCGGGATTTACCCCATAAGCCCAGAAATCAATTTTGGCCCATTAGGCCCAATTAAATAATTAAGGTCCATTAAGTCATAATTGGACTTTATGGATGCGGTTTTAGGCCCAATTGGATCCAACCAAATTGGCCTAAACCTAACTTGGTACAACCAAGCCCAAAAGCCCAATTACACCTTTAAGGCCCAATTTCCAAAATAAGCCCAATTAATTAACTTATAAAATTCCAAATTCCACAATTAATTAACCTAAGTGTAATACACAATTAATCACCCAATTAATATTTCTAAAACATCAATTAGCCTAATTCATCATGCACTTTAATATCAAATAGTGTCCAACACAATTCAATCAAAATCAAACCCAATTTACATGCTTAAAGTCTCGGCAATTAGGGGTTTTTCCAATCCGATTCGGTTTCAATCCAATTGAATCCACAATCATCATTTCCCAAATCAATTCAACTCATCCAAAGAATTAAAACAAAAAATCACAATGAATTTCATGTTACATTGAATTCGGCCAAGCCAACTTTTAAAGGGAAAATCGTTCCAAATTAAAATTCAATCCAATTGAACTTCAAATTAACATTACCCAATTGTTTTAAGTCATCCAATGATCAAACAAACAAAATTACCAAGACATTTAGGGTCCTATGATTTTCGGCCATGCCCAAAAATTTGGGGAAAAATGGATCCAATCCAATTTGATGAAATTGATCATGCACAACTTCAATTAATCAACATACAAGCATACTTAACCAATCAATTTAACCAAATCATGCTTCAATTGATTTTACCCAATTTCAAACCCTAACTTTTTCCTGCTTGATAAAAGCTCAAGATACCATTGTTGGTAACTAATTAGGTCCCAAGATCATGAAATCAAGCAAGAAAACGCATGAATACACATCAAAGGAGGTGCAGAATATACTCACAATGAACGGATTTTGCGACGCGAAGAACACAAGTCTTCAAGCCTCTCAAACTCGCGGCAGTGAAGCTTCCTTGGCTGATGGACTGCTCGGTTTTGCTGCTTCTTGCTCCTTGAAGATTCGGCCATGGTAGACACCATTGAAGCTCCAAGCTTCAATCTTCCAAAATGGTTCCATGCTCACGAAATGGCTTCCCTAACACCTTAGGATGACTCACGGTGTGTGCTGGCACCTTTGTTTTGCAACAAAACAACTTCTTGCTTTTCTTATCTCTCGGCAGAACCAGAAACGTGGAGAAGAAGAAGATGGGTCTCTTAGACCGTGAGGGAGAGAGAGGAGGGAAAGAGGTAATACCGAAAATGAGAGAGAGAGAAAATGAAAAATGTAAATGGGTTTTTATATTTTCCAAAAAATAATAAAACCATTTACCAATTTTCAAAACCAAAAAAATTCAAAAGCAAAAAGCATAATTAATGCTTTCAACTACCACATCAATCAATCACTCAAATTGTCACATCACTCAAAGTGACATGTGATTTGACGCTTGATGTGACTTGTGATTTGACGCTCGATTTGACTTGCGTGCCGTACTCGAATTTGAAATGCGAATGCGCTCGCAAATAATCTCGGGCTCGGGTTCACTAATTCCAAATTAACGAATTTTCCGTCGCGACGCAATTAAACGATTACGCCTAGCAAAATCACTATTCACGTCGATAACGAATTATTTCTAAATTAACTCGTTCGCCAGAATTAAAAATCTAATTTCAATTCAGCGTCGAAATCCAATTTCGCATAATATATCAAATATATTATTTTAATCGATTAATTCCAAATTAATCGTTCTCTCTCTTTAATTAATATTTTATCCTTGATACAAATATCTCTGTTATTAATCCCAGATTAATTTTCTCTCTCTTCTAATTAATCCCAGATTAATAAAGTACGAGTCATACATCATCAGTGAATTTTCGGGAAGCGACCTATGAGATCCCCGGATATGTTGGCAGTAAATACGTTCGTCGGACTATCCAAACATGTAAGTACCTAATACTACGTTTGTACCGATTTACAAGACAAGGTTGGCCTCTAGCAAAGCGCCATGCCTACCCAATTCTCCAGAAACATGCTTACAGGAATAAACGATCTATATCAAGCGTAGTATACCGTAGTATTGTGTATGTCGATCCAGTATCGGATGTTCACGTGCTAGGCCTGGGGCTGAAATTGTGTCTGCCCCGTACGAAGCACATATCGGATGTCTGGAAACTAGTCTCTATAATCGGATATACATGACCAAGTCATAATAACCCTATAGCTCGAGCATTTAAGAGAACGAGTTCCGTATCCTATGTGACCATCATCTCCATATGACTGGAGTGATACTTTCATCTTAACATCATACCCAACACACTACGATTCTCAATATACCCAGCATTGGCGTACACAGAACCTGTTAAAGCCCTGGACGACCTCAACCAAAGTATATTGATTGTCACAAGTATCAGCGGTGCAAGTCTCAGGTTAAGACCAAATACACCTACCCTGATTGCAGACTCCCATAGACACATAGTCATACTACCAATGGGATTTCACAGGGGTCTATCCAGAGCGAAGCTGTTTCCCGTACCATCGGTAAAACACAACCTCCTATTACACTTACATGTGTATCCTATACCCAAATATATGAGAATTATGGTGTTGTGCCCTCACAACGTGCACAAGTGTAATACTAGTCTTTTACGTATTTATCGATGTCCAATCTCGATAATACTCTGACTAGGGATATTTAATGATTTATCCTACGTGGACTGATACTGTCTCATATCATTCTCCATCCAGGAACAAATCATAGGGACCTCCTATCATTTATATATCTAGGTGATCTAATCACAAATGATAATAATGCAATCTCCTTTGTCACATAGTTAATTTATACAACAACACCATGATCTGTACAAACAGTGACGCTATGGGTCATAATTGTCCAACATCGATGAATGCGTAAAAGACTAGTATTACACTTGTGCGCGTTGTGAGGGCACAACGGCATATTTCTCATATATTTGGGTATAGGATACTCATGCAAGTGTAATAGGAGGTTGTGTTTTACCGGTGGTATGGGAAACAGCTTCGCTCTGGATAGACCCCCTCGGAATTCCATTGGTAGTATGACTATGTATCTATGGAAGTCCGAAATCAGGGTAGGTGTATTTGGTCTTAACCTGAGACTTGCACCGCTAATACTTGCGACAATCAATATACTTTGGTTGCGGTTGTCCAGGGTTTTAACAGGTTCTGTGTATTCCAATGCTGGGTATATTGAGAATCGTAGTGTGTTGGGTGTGATGTCAAGACGGAAGTGTCACTCCAGTCATATGGAGTTGATGATCGCGCAGGGATACGGAACTGGTTCTCTAAAAAGGTTACAACCGTCGGGATAATATGACTTGGTCATGATTATCCGATATTAAAGAGACTAGTTGCTCATAATCTGATATATGTTTCATACGGGGCAGACACTGTACCAGCCCCATGCCTTGCATGTGATCATCTGATACTGGATAAAAATATGCAATACTACGTATACTACGCCTGATATAGATCCTTTATTCCTGTAAGGATATTTCAGGAGAATTGGGTAGGCATGGCGCTTTGCTAGAAGCCAACCTTGTCTAGTAAATCGGTATAAACGTAGTACTACGTACTTACGTGTTCGGATAGTCCGATGACCGAATTTACTGCCAACATATCCGGGGATCTCATGGGTCACTTCCCAAAGATTCACCGATTACGTATGACTCGCACTCTTAATTAATCTGGGATTAATTAGAAGAGAGAGAAACTTAATTTGGGATTAATTGCGGAGATATTTTATCTGGGATAAAATATCATTAAAGAGAGATAACGATTAATTTGGAACTAATCGATTAATTAATATATTCGATATATTAAAAGAAATTGGATTTTGACGCGGAATTAAAATTAGATTTTAATTCGGGCGAAGAATTAATTTAGAATTAATTCGTTAGCGACGTGAATAGTGACTTCGGTAGGCGTAATCATTTAATTGCGACGCAACAGAAAATTCGTTAATTTGGAATTAGCGAACCCGAGCCCGGGATTATTTGCGAGCGCATTTACATTTCGAATTCGAGTGCGGCATGCAAGTCAAATCAAGCGTCAAAGCGCAAGTCGCATCAAGCGTCAAATCACTTGTCACTCTGAGTGATGTGACTTGACAACTTGATTGATAGATGTGACTTGATGGGAGTTGATGGTTGAGTGTTTAACACTCAATTGTGATGTTTGAAAGACATATACAAATATTTTAATATTTGGTATTTGATTTTCAAATTTTTTGTATATGTTTTTAGAATACAAATACACAAAATCACTTTACATTTTTCAACTCTCTCTCTCTCTTTCCTCTTTTCTTCTACACGCCCATGGAGGGCTTTTCTTGTTCTGTTTTTCCACTGAAAAACCCTGAGCAGTGAAGGGGAAGCAAGTGCGATTTTGTGGCAAAATCAAGAGTGCTAGCACACTCCGAGATCATGCGAAGGTGATAGGGAAGTCCACCCATGAGCCGGGAAACATTTGACGAAGCTTGGAGCTTCTTCAAGGACCTCCAATGGCCGAAAATGAGGAGCAAAATACAGCCCACTGCCGCACAAACCAGTGAGCATATTTTCAGTTTTTGTTGCCTCAAGCGTCGCTCAACCGATCGATGTGAGTATTCCACGACTTTCTCGATTGTATTCACACATGTTCATGCTTGTTTATTGATCTTTGGGACCTTAGCAATCTCCAACAATGGTATCAGAGCCTTTGAAAGCATGAAAAAGATTTAGGGTTAACATTTGGGCAAACTTGATTTTGAGCATGATTAATGAAATTGGATGAATTAGTATGCTTAAATGTGTTGAATTGAGGATTGATTGGATCAATTTGTTGAAATTATGTTTGGAACAAATTTCCCCAAATTGTATGTGTTGGACGAATAGGTTGAGCCCTATAATGTCTTGGGATTTTTGATTTTTGATCCTTGGATGTGTTGGAAATCATTCGGGAATATGATTTAATGTCGATTGTGGAATTAATTGGATTGAATTCGAATCGGACACAAAATTCCCCAAATTGCCAAGAATGATAGAGCATGAAATGGGTTTGATTTTTGTTAAATTATGTTGGACATGATTTAATCTTGATAAGCATGATTAATTAGGCTAATTGATGTTTTAGGAATGTTAATTGGATAATTAATTGTGTAATGCACTTTAGGTAATTAAATTGGGAATTTGGAATTTGGCAATTTAATTGAATTGGGCTTATTGGGCTTGGTTGTACCAAGTTAGGTTTAGGCCAAATGGATTGGATCCAATTGGGCCCAAAACCACTTCCATAAAGCCCAAATGCGACTTAATGGACCTTTAAAGTTTAATTGGGCCTAATGGGCCAAAATTGATTTCTGGGCTTATGGGGTAACTCCCGGATTGGATTTTGGTTATTGGGTTCGACCCGAGTTGACCAAAAGTCCACGCCTTAAGAAATTAATTAAAAGCCCATTGGACTTTAATTAAATTGACGTTGGACGTTAATCGGGCTTTGAGACCCGAAACGATTAAATTTGGAATTTAAGTCATAAAAGTTCATTAAGAAAGTGTAGTATTTAATTTGGAATTAAATAAGCGGATTAGAATTAAATACATATTAAATTGGATTTAATGTTGTAGTTTAATTTAATTCGAGAATTCGTACTTTAAGTACTTATTCGCAAAACGAGTTTGACTCGAGCAAAATCAAATCGTTGTTTGAACATTGGATGGTCACTAATTATCAGATTAATTAATTTGATTAGATTGATTGATAACATGCTTGTGTGAATACATGGTGCGATGCATGAATAATGTATATCAGATGGATATTAGATGGGTGGGACAATTTTAGAATTGTAATAAATTCTATTTATTGATTAGACCTGCGTGATCTACTGATTAGTAGGAGACTGGCTTCAGATGAGATCGACCTATGAGTTGGAAACGGGACGAGAGTCGCTGTTTTGGCCGTAGAAATCTAAGTTTTGGAACTGCCCTTTGGGCATGTACTTAAATTACGAAACTGTTATAATGTATCTAGTTTGACTAGGCACATTATCTCTGTATCTAGTTTAACCCGTTGTGGGTATACCCTTATATTATAGAACACTAAATGTTTTGTTTATAAAAATGATATTGAGATAAGCACATTAGATGTGAACAATAGTATTTATATTTAGAATATAAATGAATCTCAAACATATAATATGACAAACAAAAGCTCAAAATGTATAAATCTATTGAGACTTAAAAGTGGCATTGTTATCTCGGACACATTAACAAGACTCGTATATCCACACTTTCGAAGAGTGGATACTATGACGGATTTGATTCTAATTCAAATGATGTCTACGAATATATTTTGTTAGGCAAAGTGCCTAAAACACCTTTTACTTGGTAAAAGTGCAAGTGCCACCGATCTGTTACCCCTCGTTCATAGTGATGTAACTGGGCCCATGTCTAGCTAGGCTAGAGATGGATATGAATACTTCGTAACCTTTACGGATGTGGCATCGCGTTACGGTTATGTGTATCTTATGAAACACAAGTCAGAAACTTTTGAGTAATTCAAAGAGTTTCGACACGAAGTAAGAAGACAGACCGGCTAAAAGTATTAAAAACATTACGGTCAGACCATAGTGTAAAATACTTAAAGATATGAGTTTCAAGATTACTTGAAAGAGTATTGTATTATTTCACCGTGGACTCCTCCCGGGATACCTCAATTTGATGGTGTGTGCGAACAGAGAAACCGAACTTTGTTGGACATGGTAAGGTTAATGATGAGTCGCTTTGAGCTACTAATTTCCTTCTGATGATACGCATTGAACAGTGCAATACTTATTTTGAATAAGGTTCCATGAAAATCTGTTAGACAGACTTCATAGTAGATATGAACAGGAAAGAAACTGGGTTTCTCATTCCTGAAGATTTGGGGATGCTGGGCATATAATTGAATGTTTGGATGGTACCCAACTAGAACCCAAATTGGATAAGTGCCTATTTATAGGTTGCCCTAGGGAAACCAAAGTATAGTACTTATACAACTCATAAGAGAACAATGTAATTATTGCTCTCCATGCGGTTTTCTTAAGAGGAATACATATATGTAGTGGTAAGTGGGAGGAAAGTAAAACTCGATGAAAATCGGAGTAATACTGTTCCAGGCACCGAATCCTCACGGAACACCAACAGTTCATCAGGGATGAAACTGTACCAATAATCTTCGAATACACAAGAACCGCGTAGGTCGGAGAGAGTCAGAAAACAACCTGGGAGGTATGGGTTTCTGATCTCACCTCATGTAGATATCAATCTTTTGAGGAAGACAAACCGGCTACGTATGAGGAAGTGATACAAGGTATCGACTCCTTTTATGGCAAAATTCCATGAAGTCCGAAATGGATTCCATGTATACAACCAAGTTTGGATACTGGTTGATGTACCAGAAGGCATTATGCCTATTGGTACTATATGAGTCTTCAAGGAAGACATACATGGATGGCAACATATAAATGTATACAGCTAGGCTTATACAGAAAGGGTACCGTTAACGACATGGTGTCGATTACGACGAAACCTTTTATCTGTTGCAATGATTAAATCCATTCGAATAATGCTTGTAAGTGCTGCATATTTCATTTATGAAAAATGGCAGCCGAACGTCAAAAACCGCTTTCCTTAAACGGAAACCTTTTGGAGGATGTTTACAACATCCTGCCGGTTTTGTCGTACCAAAACATGCAAACAAGATTTTCAAGTTAAATCGATCCATTTATGGATTGAAGCAAGCATTTCATTCTTGGAACTAACGTTTTGATGTAATCATAATGGTATATGATTTAATTCAAAACAAATATGATTCTTGTGTATATAAGAAGGTTAGTGGGAGCGCACTGACAATGAATGTCCCATAAGTTGATGATGTATTGCTTCTTAGCAATAACATTCCCATAATATAATCGGTGAAAGCTTGGCTTTCATTAAAATTCTCCATGGAATAAGTGGGAGATGCAACCTTTATTCTAAGAATAAGGATCTTCTGGGATAGATTTAAAAGTTGTTGGCAATCTCCGAAAACTCATACATTGAAAGATATGTACGCGACCTGGTGTCTCATATGCTTTTAGCATATGGAGTCACAATCAGACCGGTCCAGGTGATGGTCACTGGATTGATGTTAAGAACATCCTTAAGTATCTTTGACGAACTAAGGATGCTTTATGGGAATATGGGGAAATGAGAACTTGAGGTGACTAGGTTCACCGCCACAAGTTTCCAAACCGATAAAGACGACTTTAAGTCGCAATAAGGGTACATATTTAGTTTGAATAACAGAACAGTGAGCTGGAAATCTTCCAAGCAATATACTGTTGCCGAAAAAACAACAAGAGCGGAACATTGCTGCAGCTGAGGCAGCAATAGAAGCATTTTGGATCTATATAATCCTAATTGGATTAGGAGTAGTTCTATTAGCAGCTGAGCTAAGCTATAGCACAGGCTAAGGAATCGCGGTCTCATCAACGATCCAAGTATATACTTCAACTATTTCATCTGATTCATCAGATCATACATCGTAGCGATGTGATGATCGAATAAAATGCATCAGATGATAACCTTGAAAATCCGCTGATGAAAGCTGTTTCTCAGCAGAAATTTGAGCAACCCATACATAGTCAAGTGTTAGACACTTGAGTGATTGGCTATAGGCCAAGTGGGAGATTATTGGACAATTATGACCCATAACATCACTATTTGTACAGAACATGGCGTTGTTGTACAAATTAACTATATGACAAAGGAAATTGCTCTTTTATCATTTGTAATTGGATTACCTGGATGTATAAATGATAAAAGTTCATATGATTAGTACCGAATTAATAAGATATGAGACAATATTAATCCACTAAGGTTTAATCATTAAATATCCATAGTCGTAGTATTATCGAGACTGGACATCGATAATACGGAATAGGCTAGTATTACACTTGTGCGTGTTATGGAAGCGTAACGGCATAGTTCTCATATATTTGGGTATTGGATACTCATGCAAGTGTAATAGGAGGTTCTGTTTACCGATGGTACGAAAACAGCTTCGCTCTGGATAGACCCCTCGGAATCCCATTGGTAGTATGACTATGTGTCTATGGGAATCCGAATCAGGGTAGGTGTATTTGGTCTTAACCTGAGACTTGCATCGCTAATACTTGCGACAATCAGTATACTTTAGTTTTGGTCATCCGGGGCTTTAACAGGTTCTGTGTACGCCTCTTCTGGGTATACTGAGAATCGTAGTGTATTGGGTGTGATGTCAAGATGGAAATATCACTTCAGTCATATGGAGATGATGATCACGCATGGATACAGAACTGATACTCTAAGTGCTATAGAGATGATGATCACGTAGGATACAGAACTAGTACTCTTAAGTACTGCAGTCATCGGGATAATATGACTAGGTCATGATTATCCGAATATAGAGACTAGTTACCAGAGATCCGATATATGCTTCGTATAAGGCAGACACAATTCCAGCCACAGGCCTAGCATGTGACATTCGATACTGGATCGCAATACGCAATACTACGTATGCTACGCCTGACAAAGATTACATATTCCTTTACATAATATTTCTGGAGAATTGGGTAGGCATGATGCTTTGCTAGAAGCCAACCATGTCTTGTAAATCGGTAAGAACGTGGTACTGGGTACGCACGTATTCGGATAGTCCGATGACCATATTTACTGCCAACATATCCAGGGATCTATTGGGTCGCTTCCCGAAGATTCACCGATGAGATTTGACTCGAACAAGAATTTATGAGAGAGAAAATTAATATGGGATTAATTACGGTAAGAATTAATCTGGGATTAATTAACAGAGAAAGAATTAATCTGGGATTAATTGCGACGAGAATTTATCTGGGATTAAATTCGTCGAGAGGAGAGAACGCGGTTAATTTGGAATTAATCGTTAAAATAAATTTAATAGTTAAAATTGGATTTTTCTATTTAATTTATTTAATTGGGCTAAAATAATATATTAGATATATTAAGTGAAATTAAATTTCAACGCGGAATTAAAATTGGATTTTAATTCATGCGAACGAATTATTTTAGATTTAATTCGTAAGCGACTTCCGTAATAATTTTGCGAGGCATTATTATTCAATTAAATTGGATTTAATTACATTGCGATGGAAAATTCGTTTAGTGGGATTAAACGAAACCGGGCCCCGAAGCGTGTTGTGAGTATCAACTAAATTTGGAATTTAAATGGGTGGGACCAATGACTTACATCAACTTGTCACTATTTATGATGTAAGTAGTTGAAAAGTAAATAAGGCATTTACTTCACACCTACACACTTTAACCAACTTAGGAAGTCAACATAAGTGTAAGGTTTTTGGAAAACAAAAATTGCATTATTCCTTTTCCTCTCTCCTTGTAAAACCGTGAGGCTCTCTCCATGGAAGACATTTTTGTTCTTCAAAATTTATTCTTGCTAGCACATAAAGAGTCAAAAGAAGGTGATAGGGAAACTCACCCGAGAGTATGGAACTCGATTTCAAGCTCCGAAGCTTCCAACACATCCAACAAAGAAGGAATTTTTGAAATCCTAAATCCGATCAATGTGAGTATTCCGCAACTCCCTTTGATTTATTCACACACAAATCACTCTTAGACTATCTTGGCATGTTCTAGGAACACTTACACATAAATACTCCCGTGGATCTCTCTCAAAATATAATTAGCCTCATCAGGTCACATACGTCTTAGATATGGCACTGTGTAGCCTATTTTGTAAAGTACCACGTCTATAAGGCAGAAATAGACACTCCGATATTTCAACTTCCTTGCTTATTTCCTGTCTCCCAATAATTTCGCGAACTCCAAATACTTCTAGATTGGGTCCATCTCGGATGGCCTGACTTCAGCATCTACTTCCATCACACTTCAGTCCCCTACACTATTTGGCTAAATGATTTATAAGGGAATGACCCGAGAGATTTCTGACTTGATGGATGATGTTAATCGGGCCAACGAATCTGCCTGTTGGTTGCTTTTCCGATCGATCTGCTTGAAAGTCACATTTCTCATTCCCTTGAGTAACTTCTTTACCTCTATGAGGTATGCTATCATGCCTGAAACTCATCGTTCAAGTGATCCTTGGGTAATATCGTCATTGTAATCATATCATCGACACAAACTTGCATCGTTTTGCCGATGATGGACTTGAAGACCCAATTTACCAATCTCTAATATGTTACCCCGATATTTTTCAACTTGAAGGGCATTACCCTATAGTAATATGATGAACACTAAAAAATGCACATTTATCACAAGAAAAATTAATCTTTTACACTTGTAGTTTCATTAATGCCCTTAATTTAACACATTTGTGAAATAATAATTAAATTTATATTTTATATATTTATTGTGATTTTTATTTTATATAGGTGAAATAATAATTTAGATGCATAACTAGAAAAATGGACGTGACATTTCGATATTGAAGGCCATAAACTTTAAAGGGTTAACAATGTACAATTTCGGAAATGCCAACTTTGCGTATTTTTCATATTTTGGCCATAATTTTTTACTCCGATATCGAATTGAGGCGATTCAAGTTCCAGATGAAAGAAGACTCAAATATCTACAACTTTTGTATTGAAAATTTTTTCTAGTTCGGAGGTTTTCAAGGCCGAAATTGATGAAAACTCCAAAGTGTGTTATATGTAATTATTAAAGACAACAAAACAAGAAGAAAAAAATAAAAATAAATAAAAATAAAAACAAGGTGCCAATCCACCACCGAAAGTGGATTGGAATCTTCCCTCCACCACTTTGCAATATGCAAAGTGAGGTGCTAAGTGCCTCTAAAAATAGAGGAGCTCAGCCCCTCATTCAGTAGATTCCTTCACATTATTTTCTTTGAAATTTTGTGTAGGGATCCAGCTCTTGTGTATTTTATTTTTGTTGTAATTTCTTTTAATTTCAGTAGTAAAATTATGTGTGTTTTTATTTAAATCATAAGTAGCTAATTTCATTTTGCTGGGATAAATGGTGAAGCTTTTATTACAAAAATATAGATTAATCTTATTTATATTATAATATATAAATTAGGGGTGTTCACAGGTCGGGTCGGGTTTTTAAAATTTTGTGAGACCCGATAGGGTTGGGTCATGCGGGTCAAGAAAGGCGGGTCAGGTCACGCGGAGGTGAAACCAAATCGGGTCAGGTCGTCGGGTCGGCCAAAAAATAATTTTTTAATGAATTAGTTATTTTGAAAAATAAATATTAGTTATTTTATATCCCAAAAATTATCATATATTTAAAGTTTCAAGACAACAAAAGTAATAAATAAATGAAATAATAGTAAAAACATTAAAAAAATAATAAAAGTTTTAGAAAAATAATAAAAATATGATAGGGTTAGGTCGGGTCGGGTTTTAAGGTCAACTCGTGACCCAACCCGCTGATTTCGGGTTAGGTCGGGTTGACCAGAAAAATACTAATTTCTTTTGAAACCTGCGCGGGTCAGATCGGGTCGGATCTGGTCGGGTCTGGTCGCGGGTTGACCTAAAAATTTGAACCACCTAATATAAATTGTAATCTAATGATTAATATTTAATTTAAATCTGGATTAATTATTGACAAACTTTGATACTACCTATATGGCTGGTTTTATTTATTTGACATAATTGAGTACATGACTGGACTTGTTATAGACAAATGTTATCACCGCCTTTATGGCTAGTTTTATATGTTTTAGCATAATTAATTCCTGAAATAAATTAGCTTGGTAATAATGACAATTTATCTATTATAAAAAGTAAGATTTCTAAATTTGAAATATTAAAAGTGGATCTTCTAACCCAATATTTTATTTTATTGTTGAAGTCCAATTCAAAATTTATAATCACTTCAAACAATTCAATCTTTTTTTACTCAAATTATTATTTTATTCTATTAAATATATTCTCTGTGGATCGATTCCGGACTTACCGAGTTATTTTATTACTTCAACACTCTTATACTTGGGAGTAAAGAACAACTTTGTGAGTTTGTCAAGTTTTTGTTGCTGTTGCCGTGAAATATAATTTAGTAGATATAATAATAATTTTTCTTTCTTTTTACTTTTTCATATTTTAATTTTTCTTTCTTTTGTATTTCCTTTTTTTTTTTTTGTATTTTCTGCATCTCATTTTCTTTCTTCTTTGCATTTGCGTAGATCCAAAATGTCATGATTGATCCGAAATGAATCGTGAACCCAGACATCCCATATACAGACAAACCTAATACTTAATTCTACAAGATTACAGGAGATAGAAAAATCAATTAAAATGGAGCTTGCATTTTGCCAAAGAATTTCTTGAACCATTCCCTTCTAGAAATTCTTATATAATTTTTTGTGACAACCTAATTCGAGAGATTGAGACAGCTGAACGAGAAATTCAATTGAGATCTGAATTGACAAGAATCATAGGACGTTTTGAATATGTAATTTACATATTTACATATTTAAATTTTAGCATATAGTCTGCATTTAGGTTGCATGAGACATTGGTCTCGATCATCTAGCGGTAGATTAAATAGAGAGTCTTCATCACCTTCATCGTCCGTCAAAATGGCTGAGAACTAAAATGAAAACCCACATGTCCGAGTTGAAAAACCAATTGATCAGGAAGAAAACGAGTCTCAACATGGAGATCTTAATCATCCTAGGACACTCAGATAATTCATGAATCCAACAGGATCACCATCTTGCATTGTTTTCCCTCAGATGCATCAAGTTTCAATTTTAAACTAAATGTCATCCAACCTTTACCAATATTCCACGGTCTAGAATCAGAAAATACTTACCAACATTTAAGGGAATTTGAAGAGGTATGTAATACTTGCACAAACCAAAATTACAGCATGAATATAATTCAACTCAAGTTTTTTCCCTTTTCTTTAAAGGATAAAGCTAAAATTTGGCTACAGGATCCATCAAAACATGGGATGATTTGCAAGAGCAGTTTTTGAAAAACTTCTTTCCCACTCACAGGATAAACTCCTTTAAGAGGAGAAGCACAACTTTCACACAAGAGTCGGGGGAAACACTTTACCAATGTTGGAAGAGATTTAAAGAAATGTTGAATTTTTTTCCGTATCACGAGTTTGAAATATAGAGGTTGGTTTCCTATTTCTATGGGGTTTAACACCCCAAGGTAGACAAGTACTGAAAATGATGTATAATGGTGAGTTTACCAATAAAATCTCGAAGATGCACTAGATTACCTAGAACACATAGCAGATAATGCACAACAGTGGGATACAGTTGGAACTTATAAGTCACTTGTAAAAACACAGTCATCTGGTAGATGTATGTTTAATCTTAGGGAAGACCATGACCTTTCTGCTAAGTATGCATCTCTAGCTAAAAAAGTTGAGGCATTATAAATGAGCAAGAGTGATCATGTCAAGTTAATTCAAGAAGTCACATTTCATATCTATAATTCAAATGAACACATCACACAAGTTTTCCCAACCTTGCCAGTCCTGCAAGAATGTCTCCATGACCAAGTCAGTTCCATAAACACCTTCAAGAGACCAAATCCAAACCCATACTCTAAACCTACAATTCTGGTTGGAGAAACCATCCAAACTTCAATTGGAGAAATGATAACCAAACACAACCACCGCAACAACCTCCATAGGTACACCAGAATTTCTAAAATTCCTAGAATTTTGCACAATATGTCCCACCAAATAGGAAAACCCTTGAGGATACCTTCATTGAGAAACAGAGAGCCATCAATAACCAAAATGTGCAAATATTCATTGATTTGAAAGATACTTTTCTCAAAATTACATCTGCATTGACCATTAATGAGAAAGGAAAGTTTCATGCACAACCACATCCAAACCCCAAGAGTTATCAAACCCTCACGAATGTAGTTATGTTAGTCAACACATTGACCAAGTCAAATATGTTATTACTCTTCGCAGTGGTAAGGTCATCCGGTCATCCACAGACCTATTCTTCAACCTCGCGAAGCTAAAAATAAATCAGATTTAGAGGGTAAGGAAGAGGTTGATGAACCATTACCTATCGTTGATGATAATATTTTTTCTCATGCACCTTCATTTCCTTAAGTATTAACAACAACGAAATTAAACCGTTCCCCAGAGATATATGAAATATTCAAATAGGTAAAGGTTAATATTCATTTGTTAGATGCCATCCAACATATACCATCTTATGTCAAATTTCTTAAGGAATTATGCAATGTTAAAAGAAAACATTAAGTAAGAAAGAAAGCTTTTCTAGCTGAACAGGTAAGTTCCATTCTCTCAACCAATAATGCATTAAAATATAAGGACCCTGGTTGTCCAACTATTTCATGTATGATTGGAAATCAAAATATTGAACATGTTTTACTTTATCTTAGAGCCAATGTCAATTTGCTTCCATTTTCAGTTTACCAACAACTTAATATTGGCGAGTTAAAACCCACATCAACTACTCTTTTACTTACCGGTAGATCAGTCAGGGTACCGAAAGGAATTGTTGAAGACGTATTATTACAAGTTGATAAATTCATATATCCTGTGAATTTTATTATCTTGGAAACACAACCTGTAGCAAATAATTATAAGCCAATTTTTATGTAGTCGCTCATTTTTAGCAACAGCTAATGCTTTAATTAATTGCAGGAATGGAATCATGAATTTTTCCTTAGGCAATATGACGCCGGAGCTTAATATTTTTAACATGTGCAAACAACCATACAATGAGGACAGTGAAAACGAGAGCATGGAACTAATTGAACCAATTTTGGAGGAACATATTCATGGGAGTTTATCTAATCCCGTGGAAATTCGTACTGTTAATTTTCTTGAATCAAGTACGTAATTAGATTCGGATACTCATAATGATTTTTTACTTGATTCTACACATGTACTAGAAGACGATGGAGAGAGAAAATTTTGAGGAACTATGAGCACTGGAAAAAGAAAAACATGAGGAAGCACCCAAATTAGTGTTAAAGACTTTGCCAGAGGGATTGAAATATGCATTTCTTGGAGACGAACAAACTTACCCTGTGGTAATTTCTTCTTCCCTCACAAGCAATCAAGAAGGTAAGTTGTTAAATGTGTTGAGAGAACATGAACTGGAAATTGGATGGACTTTAAAGACATAAAATACATTAATCATTTGATCTGCAAACACAAAATACATTTAGAAGATAATGCTATGACAAATCGTCAACCCCAAAGAATATTGAACCCTTATGTGAAAAAAAATGGTAAAAACTGAATTCCTTAAACTTCTTGAATAAGCCAACAAAACCCCTTCAAGTGTTCTAAGCCCCAAGAACCGCAAATCATGATTTTTTATAAGAATAAAATCCTTCCAAGATCAAGTCCAACCCTTAAGGAACCTTGCCCTTAAGAACCGTTCTTTATTTCTTTGGAGAATCTTGAACAGCGATATAGCACCACAACGCTTGCCACACGTTAATAAGCTTTTGTTCCGTAGAACCAAGGAAGAATCCACTCACTCCAGATGACACAAGTCACTTTGTTTGTAAAAAAAATATATTTTTAATTAATTATCAATTACAATGAAAAATGCCCAAAACCCTAGTAAAATAAACCCAATAACACATAAAATACTTTAAAATTTAGTGCATTGGCTTTCTAATTTATTTAAAGTTCAGCTCAGCAATTAAACATTACATAACCTTAAAAATATGAAACATAAAAGCTGTAGGGATAACTTGCTTGTGTATTTTGACCACAAAGGCTTATGCATTGGACTTTGATGTAAACTATAAAGTTGTAGATCCATGAGACCTCTTTCCAATGCAACTTGAATCACTAAACTCGAATAACGGATGAGAAAGTTACGTCCAAAATACGAAGACTACACAAATCCTACCACTACTAATGCACCAGTCGAAAATTAAGCCCGAAATCAATCAAGGCAGCCCATGCACATCCAAAACCCATTACATTCTTGCCTTTGGCATAATAAAACCTTCATATAAAGTATCATGCATGGACCAAACTCCAGAACCAAAGGAATCTTCCAAATCCACCAAAAAGGTCCAAATACACAAATCTGACCAAGTAATCCAATGAGCCATAACTTCAAGTTAACTTGGCCTAACAAATAGAGCTCATCCTGGATCACATCATTCTCCCTCTCTTGAAAAGGGTTTGACCTTGAATCCGAACTCGGATCATAGATAAAAATGACAAGATCAATGTGACGACAATCGTGAAACAAAATAAAATCAGATGGAAAAGAATGGTTAAGGTGAGCAAAAATCAATAAAGTCATTGAATGACTTTTTTCAATATTTTCCCCTCTCAGTCACTCCATTACTACTCACATTCTTAACTTCACTTGCAACCCCAAAGAGATTCCCATATGGATTCACGTTTTAAACCTCATTTAAAATAAATTCAACATGCCCATGTCGCTTCATCAAACAATGAACACACTCATCTACGATCTGATCACACTCTACATATTCGGCCACATGCACTTTTTGCACCACATAACGTAATGCCTCACAATCAAAATCATATTGCTCCATATGATATTCACCCTTAACAGTAACTTCAAGCACCACATTGTCATCATGAACAACCAAATCGACATCACTAATGTTATTGCTCACATTAATATCATCACTGTCATCAACATCATCAACCATCTCACACTTATTCCTAAAAACATCAACATGTTTCATTTCATTAATCAAGGCTATGTTCATATCCTTCTTGACTTCATATTTTGCTAACGCCTTTTTCTCTATCAATTTTGGAAGCTCTCATAGTAACATTCTAAACTCAGCAATCTCACTTTTCCTTTTGGCCCACTCTTCTTCACTCATCTGCATGTACAACTCTTCCTTATAGACCTCTTGTAGGGTTAAAGGAGCAAGCTTGATAATTTTTCCACCATACCAAAATTTATACATATTTATATCCATATCATAAAATACTTTATTGAATTTACACCAAGGCTTACCCAATAAAACATGCGTATGCGACATAAGAACCATGTCACACACTACTTCAAAGAATCACTAAGAAAATATGAAAACAAACATAAAGAAACTGACTAAACAAAATTCCATAAGTAAAACAAGAACACAAACTGAACTGAAACTGGACAGAATTTGTAACTATTGTTTGAAAGAGATTTTGAGACTTGAAATGTAAATGGACAGAGTCCAGCCAACCACTAACGAATTCCTCTCCTTGAGTATGTATACTCAATATATTATGGGTCTCATAACTCTTTCTAGATCAAAAGTTATAGCGTGTGAAAATCAATACACGGGTGAAAATTCTGACCGAATTGATCCGAAAATTACAGATAAATTCGACCCTAATTGACTCAAAAATCCAAGAATTGAATCCTATATGATATTACCATGCAAGAATATTATAATAACATCCAAGATTCAGTCATAAACATTAAAAACACAAAGGAAATAAGAAAATAAAATAAAATTTGAAGAGACAAAAAAAAGAAAAAAGAAAAAAATGGAATATGAAGACTTCATAAAACGATAAAGATAAAGAAAATCTTGACCTTGGAACCCTGAGCTCTAATACCAAATGATAGGAACCTGTCTGGAACAAGCCAAGCAAACCCCTCCACGTGTTCTAAGCCCCAAGAACCGCGAATCTTGATTTTTTGTAAGAAGAAAATCCTTCCAAGATCAAGTTCAACCCTTAAGGAACCTTACCCTTAAGAACCTTTCTTTATTTCCTTGGAGAATCTTGAACAGCGATATAATTCCACAACATTTGCCACACATTGATAAGCTTTTGTTCCGTAGAACCAAGGAAGAATCCACTCCCTCAAGATGACACAAGTCACTTTGTTTGTAAAAAAATATGTTCTTAATTAATTATCAATTACAATGAATAATGCCCATTTAAATAGGTGGGTAACCCTAATTCTACCCAAATATAATAAAACCCTAGTACAATAAACCAATAACACATAAGATAATTTAAAATTAAGTTCATGGGCTTTCTAATTCAATTAAAGTTCAGCCCAATACTTAAACATCACATAACCTTAAAAATATGAAACATAAAAGTTGTATGGATAACTTGCTTATGTATTTTGACCAAGAATAATTCTGAATTGGAGTTCAATGTAAACTATAACGTTTTAGATCCATGAGTCCACTTTCTAATACAACTTGAGTCATTAAAATCAGACATCAGATGAGAAAGTTACGTCCAAAATATAAAGACTGCGCAAATCCCGCCACTACTAATGCACCAGTCGGAAATTAAGCCCGAAATCAACCATGGTAGCCCATGTATGTCCAAAACCCATTACATTTTTTTCCTTAGACATAATAAAGCCTTCATATAAAGTCTCATGTATGGACCAAACTCTAGAACCCAAAGGATCTTCCAAATCCACCAAAAAGGCCCAAATACACCAATCTGACCAAGCAATGCAATCATCCACAACTTCAAGTTAACTTGGCCCAACAAACAGCGCTCATTCTGGCTCACATCAAGTTGTGCCTAAAAAGTCTAGAATAACTATCGTAAAAATGATAAAGGAGAATCAATTCCAACCCGAATCCAATCTAGTTGGCGTATGTGCATTGATTATAGAAAACTAAATGACACCACTGGAAATGATCATTTTACTTTATCATTTCTTAACTAAATTTTAGAAAGAGTAGCAAGACATCCCTACTATTGCTTTCTTGAGGTTACTCAGGTTATTATCAAATTCCCACTGCATTAGAAGACCAGAAAAATACCATATTCACATGTCCATTTGGAACATTTGCATTTAGGAAAATGCCTTTTGGACTTTGTAATGCACCAACAACATTCCAACAATGCATGTTAAACATATTTAGTGACATGTTTGGACACTGTTTAGAGATCTTTACGGATGATATAACTGTTTTTGGGAACTCATTTGATAATTACTTAAATAATTTGAATAATATTTTGAAAAGATATGAAGAAAAATGACTTGTGTTAAACTGGGAAAAATGTCATTTCATGACTATTCAAGAATTGTTTTGGGGAACGCTGTGTTATCTAAAGGTATTGAAGTTGACAAGGCAATAATACAGGTAATCTCTAAATTTCCACCACAAAAAACAGTCAAGGAAATCCGTTCTTTCTTACGACATGTAGGATTTTATATGAGGTTCATTTAAAAACTTTAGTACCATTTACAGACCATTGTGTAACCTCTTATTAAAAAATACAACATTTGAATGGATAGAAGAATGTCAAAAATCATTTGAAAAGATTATCAGTCTTTTAACTTTTGCTCCTATAATGCAATCCCATGATTGGTCTTTGTCTTTAGAACTAATGTGTGATGCCAGTGATTATGTAGTTGGCGCACTATTAGGACAGAGAAATGAAGGTAAGCTGTATGTAATTTATTACGCAAGTAGAACTTTAAACAATGCACAAATGAATTACACTACCACGGAAAAAGAACTACTTGCTGTAATATTTGCATTGGATAAATTTCGATCATATTTCCTTGGTTCCTCAACCATTGTTTATTCTGACCATACTGCTGTTAGATATTTCATGTATAACCAGGATGCAAAGCAAAGATTACTACGGTGGATTTTACTGCTTTAAGAATTCAATCTCACAATCAAGGACAAGAAATTAACAGAGAATGTGGTTGCAGATCACAACTCCAATCAATGACTCTTTTCCTGATGATTTTTTATTTTATATAAATACAATGCCTTGGTATGCTAATATCGTCAATTTTCATACAACATGAAAAATACCTCCATATTGGAGCCATCAAGACAAGAAGAATTTTTTTACCGAAGTCAAAAGATTCTACTGGGACGATCCATATCTGTTCAAATATTGCCCTGATCAAATTTTTTTCGACGATGCATACCGGACAATGAGATAAATGGTATTATTCAATTTTATCATTCAAAAGTTTGTGGATGTCACTTCTCATTTAAGAAAACCGCTGTAAAAATCTTACAATGTGGATTTTATTGGCCCACCATTTTTAAAGATACACATGTTTTTTGTAAAACTTGTGAAAATTATCAAAAATTGGGATCTATTTCAAAAAGAAACATGATTTCTTTAAATCCCATCATTATCATTGAAATCTTTGATTGTTGGGGAATAGATTTCATGGGTCCATTTCCACCATCATTTGGATTTTTATATATTTTAGTTGTAGTCGATTATGTCTCAAAATAGGTTGAGGCGATTCCTTGTTAAAACAATGATCACAAAACTGTGATTAAATTTTTAAAAGAAAATATTTTAAGTCGATATGGAATCCCTTGGACCATTATAAGTGATGGAGATAAACACTTTTGTAAAAGACCTTTTGAGTCCTTAATGAAAAAGTATAGAGTTACACATAAAGTTTCCACCTCCTATTACCCTCAGATAAATGGTCAAGTTGGACTAGCAAATAGGGAAATCAAATAAATTTTGGAAAAAACGGTCAACCCAAATCGCAAAGATTAGTCTCCTTGAGTGACTGATGCATTTTAGGCATACCGAACAACTTTCAAAACATCTTTGGGAATGTCTCCCTATCGTATAGTTTATGGAAAACCTTGTCATTTTCCTATAGAACTTGAGCATAAGGTATATTGGGTTATTGAAGCATTCAATTCAAACATTGAAAATGCTAGTCATGAACATAAACTGCAATTAAATGAACTTGAAGAGTTAAGGAATAATTCATATGAGAATGCGAAAATTCTAAAAGCTAAAACTAAGATCTTTCATGATAGTCTAATTTCATGAAAAATGTTTGAAATTGTTCAAAAAGTTTTGCTTTATAATTCTCGTATTCATTTATTTCTTGGAAAAGTTAAATCCAAATGGAGTGGCCCATTTATTGTGAAACACATTTATCCATATGGAGCTATTGATATTGAGAATCTTAGGGATTGTGATATATTTAAAGTGAATGGACAACGTCTGAAACCATTTTTGGAGTGTTCAAATTTTCAAGAATCTTTTTTCCTTTCAAACCCAATGTACTGTGATTGATGTAAGCTGTTATTTTTCTTTTGTATTTGTCTAATTTTCATTTTTTATTGAGTTTTTGCAACATTTTTTTCTTTTCTCTTTTTTTCAGAATCTTGCACCCCGGTTAAACAGCGGATAACGGTACTCCGTGACTCTAACTCGATTTTTTCAGAGTCCTAAAATTATTGATACCCTACAATCAAGGCATAGAAGAAACTCTTGCAAAACTCCACAATCATTTTCATTCTCTCCCCCAAAATACTCTGATGAAAATTTACAAAGCACACACCGAAAGAATGAGGTTTCTTATAATCCATGGTATTCCTAGTGATATTTGCTGGGTAATTAAAGTAAGGGTTCGCTTGGTAGGTGAGTCATCTGACTCTTTCATTTCTTGCATGCATGGTTTAAGGAAAAACGCCTATGCTAAGAAACGAAGAGCTAAATAATTAGGTGTTTGTTATAAATGTGCACGCTGGACGTGCAACACTTGTTGTCGTTATTTAGGAATGGTGTCTGGCAATCGCGAAGATAAAATTCAATTCATTAGAGATGGCTTGAGTAAGGAGTCTTTAGTTGATATATCATTGACTCTTGAGACTCATCCTAGTGGACATGTTCATCGAGTAATTCACAATTTGCATACACAATTTCAAAAAGAAATACAACAATACAGTCTCAGGAATCTGACTTTAAAAGACCCTGTTCGCCAATTTATAAGAAAATTGGATGGGAAACATATCTCTGACCCATAGAGGGCGTTCAAGCCATTATTGGACGTAAAACCAGAGGAAGATGTGAGCCACAATCACAACTACTAGTACATATTGTTTCAATTTATTGCTTTGATTTCACTTCATTTAAATTACTATTTTGATTTACTTTAATTTTCTGTTTTGATTTCCTTTACTTTAATTTTGCTGACAGTATCTAAACTTTTTGACTTTCACGATCTATTTTATTATTCATTTGACAATTATTATTTTATAGGTACTAAAATATTTTTATTACTCACCCTTTTTCAAGATCCATAAATATAGTTCACCATTTCTCTCTTCGATACATCCATATTAGAGAGAGAACAAAAATGGAGAAAATCTCAAGACGACGATTCACTAATATATGTGTATTCTGTGGAACTAGTGCTGGAACTAAATCAGAATTTGTTGAGGCAGCAAAAGAATTAGGTAGAGTTATAGCGGAAAAAAACACGCACTTAGTATATGGCGGTGACAATCTTGGATTAATGGGATGTGCTTCAAAAGCTGTGCAAGAAGGTGGCAGTCAAGTTTTGAGGATCATTCCAACACCTTTGGCAGACAAAAACCTAATCGAAAAATCAAATGGAGAAAAATACAATGTTTCAGGTATGTCTGAAAGACTTACTGAAATTATAATCTTGCTGATGCTTTTATTGCTTTACTAGGTGGGCTGGGCACGCTTGAAGAAATATTCACAGTGGCATCATGGGTGAACTTGAACATTCATCGAACCATTGGACTACTTAATGTTGACCATTTTTTCAATTTTCTTTTAGTATTTCTTGAGGATGCCAAAAGACTTGGATTTATTTCGAAGCCAGTAAAAAATATCGCCCTAACTGTAAGAAAATCTGATGAATTAATTGACCAACTCTTAGCTTATGAACCAAAAATCGACCCCATTCTTTCCAAGTTGAACTTGTCTGATAACGATTATGGCAAAAAGCGTAGAGTGGACTTGGATCTTAATCTGTAATTTTTCTTTTAAATAGTTGTAGATTCAATTTTCAATTCCACAGTAACCAGGTGATGTCTTCTAAACTCTACTTCTTTTTATTCAAACATTGGGGATAATGTCTCAATTTGGTTGAGGGAGGGGATAGTTAACTAGATAGTTTTTGTTTTAAGTTTCATTGTTACGTTTTTCTTTCAAAAAAAATATTTTCGTTTTTGTGTTGTTTTATAAAAAAAAAAAAAATTTAAAGTTTTTTTTGCTTTGTTGTTATTTTATGTGTAAGAAAAATTATTATTATTTTTTAATTTTGTTGTGTTTTTCAAAAAAAAAAAAAACTACACACAAACCAACAATAAATTTTTGACTAACCAAGTGAAATTGTTGTTCAGAGATGGCTGTGTAAAGAGTTTTCGCTCTTGATATGCATCGTAATGTAATTCGCAATAAGTTATTTTTGTTTCTTTCCTTTTGAATCATTTAAATTTGTGAATTCTCCATAATACTGCTTAGATTTGATCTTCATATGCTCATTTGACAGGTATTATCAACATACACGGTAACATATGATCGTGGGTTGTAAGTGAAAATTTTGTAATATTCAGTTCTCTAGTTCGTTGGAGGTAGCACTTAAATGCAGTGGAATTCGCGTTTTATTCAAAAAAACTAACCGTGCTTTTACTTAGTAACCGGACATCTTGCCTCAGCAAGTAGTGATTATTCACGTAAAACGGTAGAGTTTGAGTTAGTTTAAAAAATGATATTAATAATAATCAAGATTTTACTTAACAACTGGATATCTTGCCTCATCAAATAGTGATTGTTCGGGTAAAACGGTAGAGTTTGAGTTTGTAAAAAAAAATTACGAATAAGTTCGATTTCGTTGCCTCTCTAACTTGAGAAATTAAGTCCTTACGGGTGTTTTTAACACTTAGTGCCCTAAGTCCATCTGGTCTGGGAGTTACTGATCCAAAGCTCGTTACATGGGTTAAAGAGAAAGCTTAAGAAAATCAGATAGTTTTTCTTTTTAATATCTAAGATCCGAACAATTAAGTCCGTATGGGTGTTTTAACACCTATTGCCCTAAAACCAACTGGTTTGGGAGTCACTGGCTCAAAGCTCGTTACAAGGGTTGAAGATGTATTATTATTATTATTTTAAATAAAAGAGTTTTGTATATAAATAAATTATTATTACCAAAAAGATTTGAACTTTAATTTTATTTTAAGATAAAAAGATTACTCTGTTTTTAACAAGACCGGTGAATATTGTGAGCATAATGAATTGTTTGATATCTTATTTTATGTATGTATGGAAGAATGGTAAAATATACAGGAGAAATTATTTTTTTGCATGTTTAGAAATAAAGAAAACAATTATTAATTTGGATAAGAATTTTTCTTTTAAGTATTCGCTTAAATTACTAGGGACTAGCAATAAGTTGGTTGGGGGGTGATGAACACTAAAAAGTGTATATTATTTAAAAGAAAAAAGAATCATTTTACACTTGTAGTTTCATTAATCCCCTTAATTTAGCACATTTGTGAAATAATAATTAAATTTATGTTTTATATATTTATTGTAATTTTTATTTTATATAGGTGAAATAATACTTTGAATGCATAACTAGAAAAATGGACGTGACATTTGGATCTTGGATGCCAGAAACTTTAAAGGGCGTTCTAACAGTGTACAATTTCAAAAATACCAACTTTGCATATTTTTTGTATTTTAGCCATAACGTTTTACTCCGATATCGGATTGAGGTGATTCTAGTTCTAGATAAAAGAAGACTCAAATATATACAACTTTTATGTTGACAATATTTTATAGTTCTGAGGTTTTCAAGATTGAAATTGATGAAAAATCCAAAGTGTGTTATATGTAATTATTAAAGACAACAAAACAAGAAGAAAAAATAAAAGATAAAAAAATAAATAAAAACAAGGTACCAATCCACCGAAAGTGGATTGACATCTTCCCTACACCACTTTGCAATTTGTAAAACTTAACAAATTTCAAAACTTTACAATTTGCAAATTGAGGTGCTGAGTGCCTCTATAAGTAGAGGAGCTAAGCACCTCATTCCGTAGCTCCCTTCAAATTATTTTCTTTGAAATTTTGTGTAGGGATCCAGCTCTTTTGTGTTTTATTTTTTTGTAATTTTTTTTATTTAAGTAATAAAATTTTGTGTGTTTTATTCAAATCATAAATAGCTAATTTCATTTACTGGGGTAATAAGTGAAGCTTTTAATAAAAAAATATAGATTAATCTTATTTATATTATAATATATAAATTATAATCTAGTAATTATATTTAATTTAAATCTGGATTAATTATTTACAAACTTTGCTACCGCCTATATGGCTGGTTTTATTTATTTTGCATAATTAAGTACCTAACTGGACTTGTTATAGACAAATGTTATCACCGTCTTTATGGCCGTTTGATATGTTTTGACATAATTAATTCCTGAAATAAATTAATTTGGTAATAATGATAATTTATATATTATAAAAAGTAAGATTTCTAAATTTGGAATATTAAAAGTGGATCCTGTTGGACAATTATGACCCCATAGCGTCACTATTTGTACAGATCATGGTGTTATTGTACAAATTAACTATGTGACAAAGGAGATTGCACTCTTATCATTTGTGATTAGATCACCAAGATATATAAATGATATGAGGTCCTAATGATTTGTTCCTGGATTGAGAATGATATGAGACAGTATCAGTCCACGAAGGATAAATCATTAAACATCAATAGTCAGAGTACTATCGAGATAGGACATCGATAAATACGTAAAAGACTAGTATTACATTTGTGCGCATTGTGAAGGCATAACGGCATAGTTCTCATATATTTGGGTATATGATACTCATGCAAGTGTAATAGGAGGTTGTGTTTTACCGATGGTACGGGAAACAGCTTCGCTCTGGATAGACCCCTAGGAATTCCATTGGTAGTATGACTATGTGTCAATGGAAGTCCGAAATCAGGGTAGGTGTATTTGGTCTTAACCTGAGACTTGCACCGCTAATACTTGCGACAATCAATATTCTTTGGTTTTGGTCGTCCAGGGCTTTAACAAGTTCTGTGTACGCCTCTGCTGGGTATATTGAGAATCGTAGTGTGTTGGGTGTGATGTCAAGACAGAAGTATCACTCCAGTCATATGGAGATGATGGTCACGTAGGATACGGTACTGGTTCTCTTATGTACTGCAGTCATCGGGATAAAATGACAAGGTCATGTTTATCCGATCATTGTGAGTATTCCGCAACTCCTTGAATGTATTCGCACCGATCTGTAAGCCCTAGTTCATAGTGAAGCAAGTGGGCCCATGTCTAGCTAGGCTAGAGGTGGATATGAATATTTCGTGACCTTTACGGATGTGGCATCTCGTTATGGTTATGTGTTTCTTTAGGAACACAAATCGTAAACTTTTATAGTTTCGACACGAAATAGACAAACAGATCGGCTAAAGTATTAAACCGTCACGATAAGACAGTAATGGAAAATACTTAAGCAATAAGTTTCTAATATACTTGAAAGAGTATAGTATTCTTTCAAAGAGGACTCCTCCCGGAACACGTCATTTTGACGGTGTGTCCGAACTGAGTAATCGAATTTTGTTGGACATGATAAGGTTAATCATGAGTCGCTCTGAGCTACCATTTCCTTCAACGGATACGCATAAACAGTGCAGAACTTATTTTGAATAAGGTTCCATAAAAAATCTGATTGGCAGACTTCAAATTAGATATCAACTGGAAAGAAACCGGGTTTCTCATTCCTGAAAATTTGGGAATGCTAGGCATATGTTTGGGTAATACCAAATTAAAACCCAAATCGGATAAGTGGTGATTGTAGGTTATCCTATGGATACCATAAGTATAGTACTTATACAACTCACTAGAGAACAATTTAATTGTTGCTCACTATGCGGTTTTTCTAATAGGAATACCGATATGCAGTGGTAAGTGGGAGGATAGTAAAACTCGATGAAAATCAGAGTAATACTGTTTCAGGCACCGATTCCTAATGGAACACAAATAGTTCATCAAGGATGAAACTATTACCAATAATCTTCGAATGCACAAGAAACGCGTAAGTCGGAAAGAGTCAGAAAACAACCTGGGGTATGGGTTTCTGATCTCACCTCATAAAGATGTCAATCTTTTAAGGTATACCAACTGACTACGTATGAGGAATTGATACAAGGTATCAACTCCCTATTATGGCAAAGTGCCATGAGTCCGAAATGGATTCCATGTATACCAACTATGTTTAGATACTAGTTGATGTACCGCAAGGCATTGTGCCTATTGGTACTATATAAGTCTTCAACGAAGACATACATGGATGGCAACATACCAACGTATAAAGCTAGGCTTTTAGCGGAAAGGTATCGTTATCAACATTGTGTTGATTTCGATTCAACCTTTTACCTGTTGCCACGGTAAATCCATTTGGATAATGCTTGCTAACGCTACATGTTTCATTTATGAAATATGTCAGCTGAACGGAAAATCGCTTTCCTTAAACGGAAACCTTTTGGAGGATATTAAGAACATCCTGACGGTTTTGTCGTACCAAAACTAGCAAACAAGGTTTGCAGGTTACTCAATCCATGTATGGATTGAAGCAAACATTGAGTTCTTGGAATTATCGTTTTGATGTAATCATAGTGGAGTATGATTTAATTTAAAACGAAAATGATTCTTGTGTATATAAAGAGGTTATTGGGAGCGCACTGACAATAAATGTCCTATCAATAATGATAATAAATCATTTCTTGAAAATAATAATCCCATAAAAATAATCGGTGAAAGCTTGGCTTTCGAGAAAACTCCGAGAAATCGTACATTGAAAAATGTACTGGACCTGGTGTCTCATACGCTTTAAGCATATGGATTCACAAACAGGCCAATCCAAGTGATAGTCACTGGATTGATATTAAAAACATCCGTTAGTTTCTTAGAGAACTAAGGATGTTGTCTTAACATATGGAGAAGAAGAAACTTGAAGTGTCTGGGATCACTACTGCAAGTTTCCTAACCGATAAAGACGACTATAAGTTGTAACAACGGTACAATAAAGTTTGAATAACGAAACAGTGAGCTGGAAATCTTCCAAGCAAGATATTGTTACCGAATAAACAACAAATGCGGGTTATTGCTGCAGCTTAGGTAGCAATAGAAGCCATTTGGGTCGATAATAAATCTAATTAGATTAGATATAGTTCTATTAGCAGCTGAGCTAGGCTACATCGTAGCCTAAAGAATTAACGGTCTCATCAACGATCCAGATACATACTTAGATAATCATCTGATTCGTTTGGATCATACATCGTGGCGATGTAATGATCGTATAAATCGCATCAGATGATAATCATGCAAATCCGCTGACGAAAGCTTTTTCTCAGCAGTTTGAGCCAACCGTACATAGTTCGAGTGTTAAACACTCGAGTGACTGGCTATAGGCCAAGTGGGAGATTGTTGGACAATTATGACCCATAGCATCACTATTTGTACAGATCATGGTGTTGTTGTACAAATTAACTATGTGACAAAGGAGATTGCACTCTTATCATTTGTGATTAGATCACCAAGATATATAAATGATAGGGAGGTCCTAATGATTTGTTCCTGGATTGAGAATGATATGAGACATTATCAGTCCACGAAGAATAAATCATTAAACATCCATAGTCAGAGTATTATCGAGATAGGACATCAATAAATACGTAAAAGACTAGTATTACACTTGTGCGCGTTGTGAGGGCATAACGGCATAGTTCTCATATATTTGGGTATAGGATACTCATGCAAGTGTAATAGGAGGTTGTGTTTTACCGATGGTATGGGAAACAGCTTCGCTCTGGATAGACCCATCGGAATTCCATTGGCAGTATGACTATGTGTCTATGGAAGTCCGAAATCAGGGTAGGTATATTTGGTCTTAACCTGAGACTTGCACTGCTAATACTTGCGAAAATCAATATACTTTGGTTTTGGTCATCCAGGGCTTTAACCGGTTCTGTGTACGCCTCTGCTGGGTATATTGAGAATCGTAGTGTGTTGGGTGTGATGTCAAGAAGGAAGTGTCACTCCAGTCATATGGAGATGATGGTCACGTAGGATACGGTACTGGTTCTCTTATGTACTGCAGTCATCGGGATAAAATGACAAGGTCAGGTTTATCCGATTATAGAGACTAGTTACCAGACATCCGACATGTGCTTCGTACGGGGCAGACACAATTCCAACCCCAGACCTAGCACGTGATCATCCGATACTGGATCGAAATACGCAATACTATGTATATTACGCCTGATATGGATCGCTTATTCCTGTAAGCATATTTCTGGAGAATTGGGTAGGCATGACGCTTTGCTAAAAGCCAACCTTGTCTTGTAAATCGGTAAAACGTAGTACTTGGTACTTACGTGTTCGGATAGTCCGACGATCGAATTTACTGCCAACATATCCGGGGATCTCATGGGTCGCTTCCCGAAGATTCACCGATGACGCATGACTCGCACTTTAATTAATCTGGTATTAATTAGATGAGAGAGAAAATTAATCTGGGATTAATTGCGGAGATATTTTATCTGGGATAAAATATCAATTAAAGAGAGATAACGATTAATTTGGAATTAATCGATAAAATAATATATTCGATATATTATACGGAATTGGATTTCGACGGGGAATTAAAGTTAGATTTTAATTCGGGCGAACGAGTTAATTTAGAATTAATTCATTAGCGACGTGAATAGTGATTTCGCTAGGCGTAATTATTTAATTACGTCGCAACGGAAAATTCGTTAATTTGGAATTAGCGAACCCGGGCCCGGGATTGTTTGCGAACGCTTTCACATTTCGAATTCGAGTGCGGCACGCAAGTCAAATCAAGCGTCAAATCACTAGTCGCATCAAGCGTCAAATCATGTCACTTTGAGTGATGTGACAATTGATTGATTGATGTAGTGGTTGGCATTTATGGCTTTAATTGTTTGACTTTTGAAAGCCAAAATTGTGTATATGTTTTTTAAAAAAAAATCAATTACACAAAAATAACACTCTCTCTCTTTCTTCTCCATATCTCTCTCTCACGCCCTTTGGGCTGTTCTTGTTCTTCTTCACTAGTTTTCCAAAACCGTGAGCCATAGAGGAAGCAAATGATGATTTTTTTTGCAAAATCAAGGTGCTAGCACACTCTAGGAGACATACAAAGATGATAGGGAACTCATTTCATGAGCTATGAATCAACACAAGATTGGAGCTTGCATGGAGGACCACCCATGGCTGATTCTTGGAGGAGGAAAACCAGTCACTGCCGTGAGTTGTTGGAGGGCAGAAAATGATTTTGTCTTCACCGCATCGTCTCAACCGATCATTGTGAGTATTCCGCAACTCCTTGAATGTATTCGCACTTATTTTCATTGCTTGAAATGTTCTTGGGAAGTTTATATTAACCCAACAGATCCCCTACCACAAGCATTTTATTTTATTGTTGCAGTCCAATTCAAAATTTCCAATCACTTCAAACAATTCAATATTTTTATTTTCACTCAAATGATTAGTTTATCCTATTAAATATATTACATATGGATTGACCCCAGACTTACTGGGTTATTTTATTATTTCAACACTCTTGTACTTATGAGTAAAGAACCACTTTGTGAGTGTGTCATAATACATCTTCTGATCTGTGATGAAGGCTATTTTTTTCGTGTTCTCGGGGAATATTCTGATCTGGTTGTATCCTGAGAACGTATCTATGAAGCTTAAAAACCCATGGCAGGCTGTCAAATCAACCAACTGATCCACTTTAGGAAGTGGAAAGCTATCATTCAGGAAAACTTTGTTCAAATTGGAGAAGTCCACACACATTCTCCATTTGCTATTGGTTTTCTTTACCAAGAACACATTTGACACCCATTTCAGATGTTTAACTTCTCTTATAAACTCGGCATGCATCAATTTATCCACCACTGTATGGATGAATTCATACCGCTACTGTATGAGCTTGATCTATCGATAGATGATGACATATGACCCGAGGGTCTATCCTAGACATGTCTCTATGACTCCATGCGAACACATCTGCATATTGCCTTAGGAATCCTATGAGCTCCTTTTTTCATAATTTGATCCAATTCGACCCATACCCTAACTATCTTCTCCGAGCCAAAAAGCTTCATTATCTCTAGCTCCTCTCATGCTCCCCTATACTGGATGGGCTCCTCGGGTCACGGATCAGAGGATTCCCTCTCGATTGAGCCTTTTTTTTAAAACCCTGTAACATCGTCAATGCACATGGTTTCTTTGGACATGGCTACAAAAGAGCTCATTGCCACTTTCTGACTTCCACATACTATTTCGAACCCATCCCGGGTCGAGAACTTCAATTTCAAGTAACAGCTAGACATAGCTGCTCTCGATTTCATCATGTAGGGCCTCCCAAAAATATCTGGTAGCTACTCAAATAATCTACCACAATGAAGTCCATCATAATATTCCAAGTATGAGGAGCTGTAATGACCAAGTATTACCTAAGAGTATTATTATTTTTTCTTTAAAAGTCCTGGTCAAACGAGTTAAATGGTAAAAATTTTGAATTTTCAAAATTGGTCTAAAATGATTAAATTTTAAAATTTTGGGCACCTTTTTGAGTGAATCTTAGACCTGGGGGTTTAATTTCGTGATTGATTGGAGTTTGGAGGTTGGAATGATAATTTCCCATGAGGCACCACATGGCCTAAAAGGGGTTGCCACGTGGCGCCCCGTTTGCCTTTAAAAAAGCAACCCATTCCCCCATTTACGTGACCATTTTATTTTCTCTCTCTCTCATTTCAAATTTTTCTCTCTCTCTCTCTCCCATTTTTTAATCCAATCTTCTATCGCCGTTAAGTCCACTCCAGCATGGGTCAATAATCGCCATACTGCCACCACCGTGAAGCCCTCGACGTCAGCTTTCAAATGGCACCGGTGGTGAAGTAATTGGAGCTACCATGGGAGAGATATAACCGGTTGCCACTGACAAAGAATGAAGCTTTCTCTAGCCATTTTTGATCAAATGCCACCAGTCCTATCTCGATCCGACATCGTTTGTGAGATTTGCCTTTTTTTGGGTTTTGAAAGTTTGGTTTTCGAGTCGAAATTCAAAATATGACCGTTGGATCGACGATCCAGACGTATCATGATGATACGTGAATTTTGGTGTATATATCCACCGTTGAAAGTATTTGGTTTCCAGGTTTGACTTTCAAAATGAGCTCTGTGTGTCTAAAAAAATGTGCCAGTCAATTTCTGGAATGGACGTCGTTAGCTTTCTACTCAAGAGATTTGTCTGGACCCATTGAGTAAATTTGTTGAGATCGACTTCGCACTTTAAGCTTCTAGTTGAGGTCATTCACACCTAAATTGTGGTTTTAATTATTTTTATTTATGTCATTATGATTTTCCTATAAAATGATATGAAATGGGTTTTAACATTAGCCATGATTTGTGAAATTATGAAATGGTGCATTGGACGGTACAACGCGACCATAATGAGCCCATTATTTTATTTTATAAATATCTATATGATAGTATAATTGTAAAATGGATCGGACTTGGATCACTAAAAATATTAAAATTGGATATATTAAAATTAGTATATGTGGAGCCCCGTTATGGTGCACATCTTGGTTATTATTTAGCCCTTTTGCGGCACTTAGTTGTGTGGAGCCCCATTTTGGCCCACCTTATAGACCTCATTTTACAAGTTGTGGCAACTATTGCGTGGCCTCGAGTGGTATAATTTGGAAGTTGATGATGCGTTTCTGGGTGAGACTCCCGAACCTGCGCAGGTTTTTTTATTATTACCCCGTTGTGGCATTTGATCATGAGCAGCCCTTCGTGGCATATGATCATATTTGTTTTGTGGCCCCACATAACACATTGTTTCTTTATAGCTCCAGTGTTGGGAGTCTGGTTATGCGTGCTAGAGCCATTGAACTCAATGATGGATTTTGATGATGCAACGTGGAAGACTTCAACGCACATTGGCGAGCAATACAAAAAAAAATATCGAACTAATTGGTTGTAAAGAGCATAATGGATGTGAAGACTCAAGCGCCAAATGAAGAGATCAAGTGTAGTCTGATAGCTTAAGACTCCATTGTAAGTGAGTGTATAATTCAAGTACTTTAAGCTCAAAGGACTCATGCACATTCATTCCAATGCATTAAGGTCATGTGCAAAATATTTTTAACCTTTTAATCTTGAGATTTTGGCACTGAGATATGCTCTCTGGAACCGGGCTACTATATACCGGTCTCTCATAGCGGTCAGTGTGGAGCTTGCACAACTACTGAAACAAAAACGGATCATACGAGTTCTCATACTGGTGAGCTAACTGAAATACCGACCTCCATACTAGTCAGTATATCAGTATGTGCGCTTTAATCTTCAACGGTAATATAGCCGTTTGAATTAGAGGACCAGTATACCGGTCTCAGATAAAGATCCGGGGTAATTTTTCACCTTCATTATATGTTAAGCTCCAATTTCATTTTTGCCTAGTTCTTACACCTTCCTACATTTTCTCTAAGGCAAAAACATTGAGAGTAACCTAATTCTTCTTGATCAAACACTCTCATCATAATCAAAGCTCACACACTATACCTTCATTATCATTTAGTGAGCATGGGATATTTAGGTTAGAAACTAACATCTTGAATCTTCATTATCTCTTGTGAGTTCCCAAGTTGTATTAAAAACTTCTTTATTCAAATACTTGGTTGGGAAATCCCTTGTTGAGTGGGTATACTCAAAAGGGTGTTCATTGTATAGTTTTATGAGTGAGCCTAAAGACAAAACTCATTGTAAAGGTTTAGAGAGTGAGCCTAGGTGATAAAACTCTTAGTGTAAACGTTTGGGATGAATATATGGACAAAACTCTTGGTTTGAAGTTAGCCATGAAAAACTTCCATGTAAGTTGTGGATTCCACTTGATATATTGAAAAGCTTCAAATGCGGCTTGGAGGAGTGTTTGTTTTTTGTGTGCTTGTAGGTTAATTTCAATTGGTATCAAATAGAGGTTTTCTCAACAAAGACTTGATCGTCCGAGAATCGATCGTGGTCTCAACAAGCTACACAAAATACTTCACCGAATGAGCATTCACCTATTGGCCGCCATTTTATGATGAAACAGACTTCAAATTTTGGAAAAGAATGATGCTCGCCTACTATATTGGTGGATCTAAAGAAATTACGGGAGGGCAAAATACTTCGGTAAATTCTAATGCACTAAAAGTTTTATGTGAAGCATTAGATAAAAGCATAATTGATAGGATTCTCAAATTTCCAAATGCATATGAATTATGGAAATCTTTAGAATTGCTAAATGAGGGAAATAGTCAATTAAACGAATGCAATATTGATCCTAGCTCATCAAATGATGAAACTTGTAATTTAACGTTCATAGCTATAGAAAATCCTAGAGGGGAATCAGAAAAATAAAGCATTGTTGTTTGAAAAAATGAAATTTTCGATTGTGATGAATTACATGACATGTTGAATGAGTTGCATGATAAATATGTTGCTCTTAGGAAGAAATGTAATTTGATTAAGAAATATCATACACTACTTCAATATGAACATGCATCATATATGGATAAAATTCGTGTTTTGGATAATGATAATATTTGCCTAAAGGCCAAGCATGAAAATAATGGAGTGATTGAACAATATAAACATGCATCTCAAATTGAATAAAGTAATGCTTTAAATTTTGAGGATATGTGTTTAAATGATAAACATGAACATAGTGTATAGAACATGGCAAATGAAGCATCTATTTCTAAATCATCATGTGCTTGTGAATTTTTGAAAATTGAAAATGATGATTTAAATAAAAAAAAATGGATGATTTGCATGACATTGTGAATAAGTTCACTCAAGGTGAGAAAAATTTTAAAATCTACTTGGTTCACAAAGATGTGTTTTTGGAAAATATGGATTAGGATTTAAGCCTCACATGAAGCAACAACATTTGAACAATTATTTTGTGAAGGCATCCAAATCATATACATATTTACCACATATACATACATATAAATTAATTTAATCAAATGTTACATGTCATGCATCTAATATGAAAGGTTACAAAAGATATGATTGTTTGACTAAAAAGAAGAATGTGATAATTATTTGGGTTTTGAAAGGAACAAGGATTAGTCTCATGGACCTAAGAAAGTTTGGGTACCAAAATGTGCTTAAATGATTTTGTAGGGGAATATTTGGGAAAAGCAATTAATGAGAAATGCAAATTGATCCCAAAGACTTATCATAAAATGAAGAAAGAGCTCAACAAGAAGAATATCAAAATTCTACCTAAAAAATAAATAAATTTTAAGAATGGTGGATTTGTCACTTGGTGACAATGGTAAAAGGTAAATTTCGTGCCTACGGAAATATTGGTACCATTTCCTCCAATTTGCTTAAGTATGCTAATTTCAATTGGTATGAAATTGGATTTGATCGTGGAGCATGTTAGTGATTAGGTATTTTGAGCTAAATTGTATGATTTTTTGCATACATTGCCTAAATTATTCTTAATTATTTTAAATTTATCATATCGTTAATCTCATTTGGTACCATTATGTATCCAATATGACTTATTGATATATATGACATTTGTGATCCTTTTGAATTTTTTGTATTGAATATACCTTGACATTGATTATTATTGGTTGAAAATGAAAAGCATAGATACTGGTATAACTTGATTAATTTTGATGATCTATGCATGAATTTTATATTGTATGGAAAAAGGGAGAATTATATGGAAAAATGTTAAGTGTTCATGTTTATAAACTTTATGATTATGTTTTGTGCTCATGTTGTTTGGTATCTCTTTGTACTTAAGTTTTGCTTATTCATCATTTTTTATAATGTTAAAGGGGGAGAAATCATAGAATGAGATAAAAATTGTGTATACCCTTACCCTTATATCAAGGGGAAAAAATTTGTATTAATGTATTTGTCTAAGTTTTATAGAGCTATATTGAAGATAATCACATGTTAATGGGGAGCTAATATTTAGGGGGACCAATAATTGTCAATAAATTTGGAAATCTCAAAGCTCAGAAGTTTTAAAGGTTGCCATCATAAAAAAATGGGAGATTGTTAGCGCTATTGAAATCAATGATGGATTTTGATGATGCAACATGGAAAACTTTGATGCACATTGACGAGCATTATAGAAAGACATCGAAGCAATCGGTTGTGGAAAGCATAATGGATGTGGAGACTCAAGCGTCAAACGAAGAGATCAAGTGTAGTCTCATAGCTTAGGGCTCTCATTGTAAGTGAGTCTATAATTCAAGTACTCTAAACTCATAGGACTCATGCACATTCATTTAGATACATTAGGGTCATGTGCAAAATATTCTTAACCTTATAATCCTGAGATTTTAGTAGTAAGACTGGCATATCGGTCTTTAATATCAGCATACCGGTGACCGCACTATGCCTTTGGTAGTTTTGCATGCTCTATGAAACTAGACTACTTTATACCGGTCTCCCAAAATGATCAGTGTGAAGTTTGCAAAGCTACTGGAACTAGGACGGATCATACTGGTCCCTATACCGGTGAGCTAATCGGTATATCGGCCTCTATATCGGTTAGTAAACCGGTATGTGCATTTTAATAGTTAACGATAATATAGTTGTTTTAATTGCAAGACCGGTTTATCGGCCCCAGTAGACCGGCATACCAGTCTCATATAGATAATTGGGACAATTTTTCACTTTCACTATATATGGAGTCGCAATTTCGTTTTTACCTAGTTCTTACACCCTCCTACATTTTCTCTAAGGCAAATACATTGAGAGTAACCTAAATCTTATTGATCAAACACTCTCATCACAATCAAAGCTCACACAATTCACCTTCATTATCATTTAGTGAACTTGTGATACTAGGGTTAGAAACTCACATCTTGAATCTTCTTTATCTCTTGTAAGTGCCCAAGTTGTATTAAAACCTTCTCTATTCAAACACTTGGTTGGGAAATCCCTTGTTGAGTGGGTATACTCAAAAGGGTGTTCATTGTAAAGGTTTGTGAGTGAGCCTAAATACCAATTTCATTGTAAAGGTTTAAAGAGTGAGCCTATGTGATAAAATTTTTGGTGTAAAGGTTTTAGGTAAACCTAGGGACAAAACTCTTAGTTTGAAGTGAGCCATGAAAAACTTCCGTGTAAGTTGTGGATTCAACTTGACATAGTGAAAATTTTCGAGCCCGGTTTGGAGGAGTGGACATAGGCAATGTAGGCCGAGCCACTATAAATCATCGGGGTCAATTTCTCTATCCATTAACTCTTTATTTATCGCAAGTTATATTTTATATTTGCATATCATTTAATAACTTGCATTTTGGCGATATTATCATTGAGAAAATTGGCCTAAGCTAAATTGGTAAAACTACTAACTTGGTAGCGTAAAATCGAAAAGAATTTGTATTCCGCAATATTAGGCCATTGCCCAATTCACCCCCTCTTAGATATATAGAGATTGTTTGTTTATTGTGTGCTTGTAGGTTAATTTCAATGCGGCCCCGTGTGGAATTTCACTCACATACTTTATTTAAATGATTAATGTAATTGAGGATGCATATTTTATTATATTGATAAAATGTATAAATTATAGTTATTTCTTAACTCGCATCCTCGACATTATTTTATTGAGCATATTTATATTTTTTAAATCTTACTAACCATGTAGGATTTTGGGAAAAACCAATTTAGGTGAGTTATTAAATCCATACTGAGCGCGTGGTTTTGTTCACCCATTATTTACCACTTTCATATAGAGATTTAGGTGACTGAGACCTCGAAGAGTAACTTCGACGCTGCGTGATCTTGAGTTGTTAGAGTGGGGACCCCTCACAACTTATTATTGCTAGGTATTTTGGTAGGATTTTTGGGTCTTATCATGGATAATTATGTTTCAGTTTATTTAGTTATGAGATGATGTGTATGTTTTACTGACCTTTGTGTTTAACATTTAAACCCCGTATGGGTGATCACATTCGTTGTGGGAACTTTTACTATTCATTTTAAACTAATGTTTTTTTTTTTTTTGTAAATTTTATTGTTTTATAAGTCCCCGGGCATATGCTTCACTCTGACTATTTTGTTTAAAATCGAATTTGAAATAATTACATATATCTCATTGACCCCGCTTTTGGGTCGTGACAGAGGTCGTCTTAATGCTCATTATTAGTTATACCCGACTAAGTGGAAAAACCGTAGATCCCCCAAACTCGTACAATAGAGTTGCACCATTAATCAGTGTGGTGAACTCCACTCTTAGCCCATTCAGAGCCTCTTCATAAATGATATTCATTGCACTTCCCAGTCCACCAATATTCTATCCATCTCTGACCTGCTATTGTTGGCTTTGATTATCAGTGCATCATCATGTGGGTAACTCACACCTTGATCATCTCCTTAATAAACATTATAGGCTTTGGCCTGAACTTCTAAATCCTCGGGGCTCTTTCCGTAGTCATCACCTCAGGACCGTTGTTTCGATAATAGTTCTTCCTTACTCGATTCGAGTCATTGGCTAACGTTCTTCCCTCGACAATGGTAAATATAGGCATTTGCTCTCTAGGCTACCTCACCCTCATTGCTTCATGATCAGTGCACTCGTTAAGGTAGTCGTTCCTCAACAGGCCTTCAACTTGCTCCTGCAGGTCTTTGTAGCCTTCGATAGCATGACTCTTCGTATTATGATTAGAGCAATATGCCATGTTGTCATTTTTTCAGTCAATAACCCTTTATCTTGCTCCTCTCGTGCTATCTGGGATAAAGGCTTATTAAGGGCCATGTAGGCCGTGCCCCCCGCAACATGCGATTTGGATTAGAGGCCTTCTTTCGGGTATTGGGTTGCCCTGAGTCATATACCTGAACTCCTGCCGTCTCGGGCCCGCTCCTTTCCATCCATCACCACCGTCACATTGGATGTCTTGCCTTGGTTATTTCTTTTACCGACTAGTACCTCATCGGGCTATCTGTTGGACAATTATGACCCATAGCATCACTATTTGTAAAAGACAATGTGTTTTTCTACAAATTAACTATGTGACAAAGGAAATTGCTCTTTTTTCATTTGTAATTGGATTACTTAGATATATAAATGATAAAAGTTCATATGATTAGTACCGGATTAATAAGATAAGAGACAATATTAATCCACGAAAGGTTTAATCATTAAATATCCCTAGTCGTAGTATTATTGAGACTGGACATCGATAATGTGGAATAGACTAGTATTACACTTATGCGCGTTATCGAAGCTTAACGGCATAGTTCTCATATATTTAAGTATTGGATACTTATGCAAGTGTGATAAGAGGTTTTGTTAGCCGTTGGACCGGGAACAGCTTCGCTCTGGATAGACCCCTCAGAGTCCCATTGGTAGTATGACTATGTATGTATGGGAATCCGAATAAGGGTAGGTGTATGTGGTCTTAACTTGAGACTTGCATCGCTAATACTTGCGACAATCAATACGCTTTGGTTTTGGTCGTCCGGAGCTATAACAGGTTCTGTGTACGCCTCTTCTAGGTATACTGAGAATCGTATTGTATTGGGTGTGATGTCAAGATGGAAGTATCACTTCAGTCATATGGAGATGATGATCACGCAGGATACATAACTAGTACTCTTAAATGTTGCAGCTATCGGGATAGTATAACTAGGTCATGATTATCCGATTACAAAGACTAGTTGATAGTGATCTGATATATGCTTTGTATGGGGCAGACACAATTCCAGCCCTAGGCCTAGCATGTGACATCCGATACTGGATCGTATTGCGCAATATATTGTATTCTACGCCTGATACAGATTATATATTCTTCGTTGAATATTTCTGGAGAATCAGTTAGGCACGGTGCTTTGCTAGAAGCCAACCATGTCTTGTAAATCGGCGAGAACGTGGTACGGGGTACACACGTGTTCGAATGGTCCGGTGATCATATTTACTGCCAACATATCCAGGAATCTCTTGGGTTGCTTCCCAAAGATTCACTGATGACATTTGACTCGAACATAATTAATCAGGGATTAATTATGAGAGAGAAAATTAATCTAGGATTATTTACAGCAAGAATTAATCTGGGATTAATTATGAAAGAGAAAATTAATATGTGATTAATTGCGGTTAGAATTAATCTGGGATTAATTCATCTAGAAGAGAGAACGCGATTAATTTGGAAGTAATTGGCAAAGTAAATTTTATAGTTAAATTGGATTTTACTATTTAATTTATTTAATTGGGCTAAAATAATATTAATATATCACATATATTAATTGAAATTGGATTTCAATACGGAATTAAAATTGGATTTTAATTCAAGCGAACAAATTAATTTGGAATTAGTTCGTAAGTGACTTTCGTAATAATTTTGTGAGGCATTATTATTTAATTAAATTGGATTTAATTACGTTGCAACAAAAAACTCGTTTAATCGGATTAAACGAACCCGAGCCCAAAGTGTGTTGTACAAGCCAACTTAAATTTGAAATTTAAATTGGGTGGGACCACATCACTTACATCAACTTGTCACTATTTATGATGGAAGTGGTTGAGCTTATTAATTGGAATAATTGCTCAACATACTAACCAAAATCAAGGTGTGATGGAAGTGGTTGGATAAAGTAAATTGGATTTATTACAACACACCTGCCAAGTTTAAAAGGTTAATTGTTTTTGGAAAACACTAACTATTCACATTTCTTCTCTCTTTCTTGCCTTGGCCGAACAAGCCTCTTCTTGTTCTTGAAATTTTGTTCCAAAATTTCATCCTAGCTAGCACTTAAGGAGTGATGAGCGGAAAATATATCAATATTTACCGCCCCTTTTACTTAATATTTTTTTTAGTTTCTCGGGTTTGATGAACGTTTTGATGTGTTTTAGTTTATTTTGCAGATAAAATAATATTGAGACTCAATGAAATCATTTAGGACGAAATGTGGGTCAAATAAGGGCAAAAAGTGGACTCGATATATTAATTTTGGAGATTGGACACTTGAAATGGCGTTCTAACGAAGTGCAGTTTCAGAAATTCAAGTTTTGTGCAACTGTTGTATTTTAGGCATAACATTTTACTCCAATATCGGATTGAGCTTATTCAAGTTTCAGATTAAAGAAGACTAAAAGATATACAACTTTGAAGAACAAAATAATTTGGAATTCTGAAGATTTCATGACCGAAATTGATGAAACATCCGTAAGTGTGTTATGTGTAATTATTAAAGTCATTTTCAAAGTAAAAAAATATATAAATAAATAAATAATAAAAATAGTCAAGCTGCCACCAAACATGATAGAAATTAATAATTGATTTGGTGGAGCATTTAATAATGGATTTGCTGGAGGCAAAATTTTACCTATAAATACCAAGCTATTTCATCTGTAAATGCATAATTTCTTCTTTGAAATTCCTTAAGAATAACTAAGAAGATTGTATCTTGTTTGATTATTTAAAGCTTTCAGTAATTAATTTCCGCTTTCGTACTTTCTTTTCTTTACTTTTCAATTTTTACTTTCCGCAATTTACTTTTACGCACAGTACTTTTCTTTCTTTACTTTTTCAGTTTTTACTTTTCAAGCAATGAGGAGGTAACTCCTCCTTGCTGGGGTAAAAGGTAAAGCTTTTATTATTGCTATTTAGATTAATCTCCCCTAATTATAATATAATAACTATTTAAAATCTGACTTAACGAGGATACGCCATATTGGTCGGTTGGTAATTAATTATAAATTGGTTTTAACTTGACTAAGCATGGATACTGCTTGGTTGGCCAGCTGGTAATTAATTATTAATTTGACTTAATCAGGATACCGCCTATATGGCTGGTTGGTAATTATCACGCAAAGTTAATATATTATATTAAGGGAGATATCTAAAATAGTAGTAATAAAAGTGGATCATTTTACCTCAGCATTTTGTTTATTTAATTTTACTTTATTTACTTTCAGCATTTACTTTCCAGTAATTTAATTTCTAGCATTTACTTTCCAGTAATTTAATTTCCAGCATTTACTTTATGTATTTTTCTTTTATTTAAGTTTTTCTACCCGTAAATATGTGTCGTAACTAAGCCATTTATCTGGGGCTGTGATGAAATCCAATATCACCGGTTTATAAGGGGTTAAATTATAGTTTGGGTAATATAAAAGTTTATTTATTAAGCCTTAATCCAATGCTTTTTATTAACTGGCCATTGATAAAATTGAACTGGTAAACTTAAAATGAACTTGGAAAAGAGATTTTAGGTTAAAGATCTTAGACTCAATAGCACAAGATCTTCCTTAAGGATACATAACTCTTTCATAGATTTCCTTACAGGATATGAATATACCTGTCGGGCGGGGGTAGCCATAATTGGAACTTAATCTTAATGAATTCAGATAACTTGGTTAACATAGGAATATGATTAATTGGGTTATACTGGGTATTTGTATTTGACCATCGGAAGAGGCTTTTGCATAATTTCATGTTCCAGGTTAATAAACCAATATATTACACAAACGTAAAATAACCACTTCATCTTTTAAAAAGATATTGGAAGGATTCACCACCCTGGATAGTTTTATAAATTTGAATTTTCTTCAATCTACTTTCAAGCAATTTTATTTACTTGTTTTAAGTTTTAAAGTCACCACCCAATCAAACAATCAATCCATTAGATACTTGTAAACATTTAACTTCATAAATTGATAACAAAAGGTTTTAAGTCCTAGTGGGATCGATACTTTTATACTACTTGAACGATACGTGTGCTTGCGTTATACGCGTGTGATTACGCCTGTCAATGAGTCAAAGAAATGTGATAGGGAAACTCACCCTTGAGTTTGGAATTCAAAATAAAAGATTGGAGCTTCTACATCCATGGAAAAGTTTTGAACTTCAACCGATCAATGTAAGTAATTTCCGCAACTTATCTTGATATATTCACACACAAATCATGATTTAGAGATCCTTGGCATGTCTAGGAAACTTGCAATGGTATCAGAGCCATTCTAAGCATGATTTGAATTCTAGGGTTCTAAACTTTATTTGGGGATTTTGTGCTTGGAGCTTATATTTTTCCAAATTGGTTGTTTGGTTGTGTTTAGATGATGATGAATTGGATTTGTGCATCATTGGATTTGTGAAAAATTGATTAGATTAATTTTCCCTAAAAGTCCATCATGGCCGAAACTTCTACCCTAGATTAAGCTCATGGTAATTTTTGATTTAGACTATTGGATAAGTTTAAAGCATGAAATGAATGTTAATTGTTGGTTTAATTAGATTGAAATCAAAAATGAATGTTGTTTCATGTTATTGCCGTGGGATGTAGCATGTTGGATGAGTTGATTTTGATTCAATTTTGTGTTGGACATAAATTTGAAATTAAGCATGATTAATTGGATTAATTAGTGTTTTGGAAACATTAGATTAATTGATTAATTGATTAATTGTGTTAATTAAACTTTAAATTGAATTAATGTGTTTTTGGAATATTATGTTAATTTAATTTGTTGTAATTGGGCTAATGGGCTTGGTTGGGACAAGTATGGTTTTGGACAATTGGGTTGGATCCAATTGGGCCTAAAATCATTTTCATAAAGTCCAAATATAACTATTGGGCCTTTAATAATTTAATTGGGCCTAATGGGCCTAAATTGATTTTGTGGCATAGGGTGATTCCTAACTTGGGCCTTGGCATCTTGGGTTGGATCCATAATGACCAAAGTCCATGCCTAAAGAATTAATTGAAAGCCAATTGGACTTTAATTGAATTGGCATTGGATGCTAATTGGGCCTTTGAGACCCAATTGGATTGGATTTGGAATCCAAGTCTAAAAGGAACTATTAAAAGTATAATTTTTTAAACACGAATTTGTATTGGATACAATTTAAAATTGAATTTAAAATTGTAGTTCGATATAATTCAAGAATACTTACTTTGAGTATTTATTCTTAAACGAGTTGGACTCGTGCAAATCAAATCATTGTATGAACATTGGATGGTCATTAATCAAAGATTAATTAATTGGATTAGATTGATTGACAGTATGCTTTGTGTGAATACTTGGATGTATTTATATGAATCATGTATATCAGATGGATATTAGATGAGTGAGGGTAATTTTGGAAATTGTTGTAAGTATGATACTTATTTATTAAATTGGACCTGCGTGTCCAGCCTTTCACCTCTTTATCTCTTTGTATTCCTCTTCTCACCAATTCCCCTCAATGCAAATGAGGTTTCTCTAATGTATTATGTAATTGGGTAGAAATATGTAAAGTGCTAGCGGGAGAGAGGAAAATGAGAGATTTATTCTAGGAACAAATTGTTATATATCCATCCGCATATCATTATTATTTTAATCACGCATTATTATGCTTTTAGAATGCATGTTTAAGGGTCTATGATGAGACCTAATCAAAGATAATAAATTGGTTGTCAATTTACGCGAAAAACCCTCACTTTAATATTAAGCTTTTTCCTTCCATTGAGTGGTTCTTTCTCAAGATCCAAGATTGGCATTGGTTTGTTGGCCAAAGTCAAGATCATTTTCCATCACGGATGTGTTTGAACCACGAAAGCTTTGTTATATATCGCATGTCTTGGGCAGTTGTGACTTGTTGGCCAAAGTCAAGGTCACTTCTATACATCGACGTGGATTACGAAGCTTTCCCATTGTCAATGGGTCACGCTTAACTGGAATCATTAAGCTTGTTGAGCCAAAGCCAAGGCTTAGTTGATTCAGAGGAAAAAGGTTAGGATGATACATTGGATATATGTTTTGGACTTGGAGGTCCACCTACCGGATCTAGGAATTGGATGGGATCCAATTGATCTTAGAGATCTACCTAGTTAAGTTTCATACAGCTTGTTGGCCAAAGTCAAAGTTGTGTGTTATTTAACTTGATCCTAGCCCAATAGGAAACTGGGTTTCCCGAGTACTCAACAGAGGGTTAGAGGCTCGCCGAAAATTAGTGGGAGGCCAGTATTAAATTTACAATTTCGTTTAATACTTGTTAAATGCGCTCTTTTATTTTATTTATCATCGTTATAAATATATTTTAGTTGGACTAATATCTTTTATTGCTTTCATTGAACAGTTGGACTGTTTTCACACTACTCCACTTGTAGTTGGTTATATAGTTAGACTATAGTAACAATTACATTTTGAGTGTACCTGATATCGTTGATTGGATAGTTGAACTATTGCAATCGAGATGGCTGGAAAGATTAACATTATAGACATCATCCTAGGCGATACTGTCATTAACGGCTCTAATTTTCCAGATTGGGAGATGAATCTCAGGATAGTCCTGGGAGCCGATGTTGGGTTTCTCTAAGGTCCCAATGATCAATTCAAGCATTGAAACATCATGTGAATACTCAACGAAATATGGCGGAATCATACTCACATTGATCGGTTGTGCGATGCGACAAAGAACAAAACATTTCCTCCAAGCTCCCTTGAAGCTCTCGATTTTGCTCCTTGTTGTCCTTGTGATTTTCGGTCATGCCCCTTCCATGGATACTCCAAGCTCCAAGCTTCATTTGGTGATTCCATGCTCACAAATGCGGTTCCCTATCACCTTAGGATGACCCTTAAGTGTGCTAGCACAAGAAAATTGCCACAATTTTATCTTTGGCTTCTCCTTTTTACTCGGCCAAGCAAGAAAACAAGAAGAAAAAATGGCTTCAAAAGCCGAATGGGAGAGAAGGAGGGAAATGGTTCCAAAACCGTGAATGGTTCAAAGAGAGAGAGAAGAATTAATTGGTTTGTGTATCTAATACCCATATTGATTTTCCAAAATCAATTAATTGATTTACCAAATTCAAAATTGGTAAATGGCATTAAAGCCAACCAACTACTTCCATCAATCACTCAAATGGCAAGTTGTCACATCACTCAAAGTGACAAGTGATTTGACGTTTGATGTGACTAATGATTTGAAGTTTGATTGACTTGTGGGCCGCACTTAAATTCGCAATGCGAGTGCGCCCGAAAACACTCCCGGGTTCGGGTTCGCTAATTCCAAATTAACGAATTTTCCGTTGCGTCGTAATTAAATAATTATGCCTAGCAAAATTACTATTCACATCGCTAACGAATTAATTCTAAATTAACTCGTTCGCTCGAATTAAAATCTAATTTCAATTCCGTGTCGAAATCCAATTTCGTACAATATATCGAATATATTATTTTATCGATTAATTCCAAATTAATCGTTCTCTCTCTTTAATTAATATTTTATCTCAGATAGAATATCTCTGCAATTAATCCCACAAATTTTCTCTTTCATCTAATTAATCCCAGATTAATAAAGTGGCGAGTCATACGTCATCAGTGAATCTTCGGGAAGTGACCCATGAGACCCTCGGATATGTTGGCAGTAAATTCGGTTGTCGGACTATCCGAACACGTATGTACCTAGTACTACGTTTTTACCGATTTACAAGACAATGTTGGCTTCTAGCAAAGCGCCATGCCTACCCAATTCTCCAGAAATATTCTTACAGGAATATGTGATCTATATCAGGCGTAGTATACGTAATATTTCGTATTTCGATCCAGTATCGGATGTCACGTGCAAGGCTTGGGGCTGGAATTGTGTCTGCCCCGTATGAAGCACATATCGGATCTCTGGTAACTAGTCTCTATATCGGATAATCATGACCTAGTCATATTATCCCGATGACTGCAGTACATAACAGAACCAGTTCCGTATCCTGTGTGATCATCATCTCCACTATGACTGGAGTGATACTTCCATCTCGACATCACACCCAATACACTACGATTCTCAATATACCCAGAAGAGGCGTACACAGAACCTGTTAAAGCCCTGGATGACCAAAACCAAAGTATATTGATTGTCGCAAGTATTACGGTGTAAGTCTCAGGTTAAGACAAATACACCTACCCTGATTCGGACTTCCATAGACACATATTCATACTACCAATGGAATTCCGAGAGGTCATCTAGAGTGAAGCTGTTTCCCGTACCATCGGTAAACACAACCTCCTATTACACTTGCATGAGTATCTTATACCGGAATATATGAGAACTATGCTGTTATGCCCTCACAACGCGCACAAGTGTAATACTAGTCTATTCCGCATTATCGATGTCCAATCTCGATAATACTACGACTATGGATATTTAATGATTAAACCTTCGTGGATTGATACTGTCTCATATCATCTCAATCCGGAACTAATCATATGGACCTTCTATCATTTATACATCTTGGTGATCTAATCACAAATGATAAAAGAGCAATTTCCTTTGTCACATAGTTAATTTGTACAACAACACCATGATCTGTACAAATAGTGATGTTATGGGTCATAACTGTCCAACAATCTCCCACTTGGCCTATAGCCAATCACTCAAGTGTCCTACACCCGAACTATGTACGGTTCGCTCAAAATTCTGCTGAGAAAAGGCTTTCGTCAGCGGATTTGCAAAATTATCATCTGATGCGATTTATTCGATCATAACATCGCCACGATGTATGATCCGAAAGAATCAGATGCATAATCGAAGTATATATCTGGATCGTTGATGAGACCATTAATTCTTTAGCCTGTTCTGTAGCCTAGCTCAGCTGCTAAAAGAACTATATCTAATTTAATTAGATTATTATCAATCTAAATGGCTTCTATTGCTGCCTCAGCTGCAGCAATAATCCACTTTTGTTGTTTATTTGGTAACAGTATCTTGCTTGGAAGATTTCCAGCTTACTGTTCCGTTATTCAAACTGTATAGTACCATTATTACGACTTATAGTCAGTTTTATCGGTTAGGAAACTTACAGCAGTGATCCCAGTCACTTCAAGTTCTCCTTCTCCATAGTTTAAGACAGCATCCTTAGTTCCTCTAAGATACTAAAGGATGTTCTTAACATCAATCCAGTGACTATCACATGGATTGGCCCGATTGTGACTCCATATGCTCAAAGCGTATGAGACACCATGTCACATATATTTATTTCAATGTACGAGTACTCAAAGACTATTAAATCTATCCCAGTAGATCTTTATTCCTAGAATAAAGGTTGTCTCTCCCAAGAATTCTACGGAGAATTTTCATGAAAGCCAAGCTTTCACTGATTGTATTATGGGAAATATCATTTCCAAGAAATGACATATCATCATTTATTTAGGACAGTCATTGTCAGTGCGCTCCCACTAACCTTCTTATATACACAATAATCAATTTCGTTTTGAATTAAATCATACACCATTATGATTACATCAAAACGATAATTCCAAGAACACTATGCTTGCTTCAATCCATCCATGGATCGAACAACTTGCAAACCTTGTTTGCTCGTTTTGGTACGACAAAACCGTCAGGATGTTGTAAACATCCTCCAAAAGGTTTACGTTTTCGAAAGCGATTTTGACGTTCAGCTGTCATATTTCATGAATGAAACATGCAGCATTAGCAAGCATTATCCAAATGGATATACCGTGGCAACAGTTAAAAGGTTTTTTCGTAATCGACACAATATTGATAATGATACTTTTCCGCTAAAAGCCTAGCTTTATACGTTGGTTTGTTGCCTTCCATGTATGTCTTCCTTGAAGACTTATATAGTACCAATAGGCACAATGCCTTGCGGTACATCAACTAGTATCCAAACTTAGTTGGTATAAATGGAATCCATTTCGGATATCATGGCACTTTTCCATAATAGGGAGCCGATGCCTTGTATCACTTCCTCATACGAAGTCAGTTCGTATTCCTCAATAAGATTGACATCGTTATGAGGTATGATCAGAAACCCATACCCCAAGTTATTTTCTGACTCTCTCCGACTATCGCGGTTCTTGTGTATTCAAAGATTATTGGTATAGTTTCATCATTGATGAACTATCTGTGTTCCATTAAGGAATCGGTGTCTGGAATAGTATTACTCTGATTTTCATCGAGTTTTACTTTCCTCCCACTTACCACTGCATGTAGGTATTCCTCTTAGGAAAACCGCATAGTGAGCAACAATTAAATTGTTCTCTAGTGAGTTTTTTAAGTACTATACTTTGGTTTCACTAGGATAACCTATAACTTAGGCACTTATCCGATTTGGGTTCTAGTTTGGCTTCATCCAAACATATGCCTAGCATACCCAAATCTTTAGGAATGAGAAAACCTATTTCTTTCCCGTTCATATCTAATATGAAGTCTGTCAAACAGATTTTCATGGAACCTTATTCAAAATAAGTTTTGCACTGATTAATGCTTATCCATTGAAGGAAATGGTAGCTCAGAGCGACTCATGATTAACCTTATCATGTCTAACAAAATTCGGTTTCTCAGTTCGGACACACCGTCAAATTGACGTGTTCCGGGAGGAGTCCTCATTGAAAGAATACTATACTCTTTCAAGTATTTGAGAAACTTATTGCTTAAGTATTTTCATCATGCTCATATCATGGTGTTTAATACTTTAGCCGATCTGTTTGTCTACTTCGTGTCGAAACTCTTTGATTAATCAAAAGTTTCCGATTCGTGTTTCAAAAGAAACACATAACCATAACGCGATGCCACATCCCTAAAGGTCACGAAACATTCATATCCACCTCTAGCCTAGCTAGACATGGGCCCACTTACGTCACTATGAACGAGGGCTAACAGATCGGTAGCACTTACACTTTTACCAAATAAAGGTGTTTTAGGCACTTTACCTAATAAACTAGATTCATAGACATCATTTGAATAGAATCAAATTTGTCCTAATACCCACTCTTCGAAAGTGTGGATATACGAGTCTTGTTTAATTGTGTCCCAGACAACAATGCCACAACTAAGTCTCAAATGATTAATTCAGTTTGAGCTATTTGTTTGTCATGTCGTATGTTCGAGATTTATTTATATTCAAAATATAAATACTGTTATTCACATCTAATGTGTTTATCTCAATATCATCTTTATAAAATAAAACACTTTAGTGTTCTAGAATATAAAGGTATATCCGTAACAGATTATACTCTGATATAGAGATAATGTTTCTAGTCAAACTAGTTACATTTTAACAGTTTCCTAATTTAAGTACATACCCGAAGGGTAGTTCCTAAACTTAGGTATCTACGGTTAAAATAGCGATTGTCGTCCCCTTTCCGATTTGCAGATAGATCTCAACTGAAGTCAGTATCCTGCTTATAGCAGATTCTGCACAACAGTACATATTTATGTACCACTTTTAGTATCTAAAATCCAATTTTAATACTAGTAGCGAACATGTTTATGACAAACATATTTGAAGTCGGAGCCTTGCTCATCTTCAATTCCTTCATGTCTGCCTTGTCCATACGGCAGTCACGCTTCCGTGTCCCCGTTTCCCATAATTTAGGCCGACATTTTGGGATATGTCATTTGTCTTCCTAGAAGATTATAATGACTTTGCCTTTGCCCATTTTCCACACCCCAGAAGCCTTTGGCCAAGCCTTGGCCTTCTAGAATGTCGAACTAAGATGCGCCTTGCGCTTCTTGCCTTATTGTAAACTTTGGCTTTGTCTCATTGAGTATAGCCATTAACTCTCCAAGAGTTTACTATTGCAATTTATACTTCTAAGATCTAAGAATAGATCTATGAAGATCCTTCAATTTCAATATCATACTTTAAGGATCTAATCCTTAGTTATGACTAAGAAATTAATGAGTCTATTTGGGAAGCATAATGGATTAAGCACTAAAGTTATCATTACATGAATATTCCAAATATCATGTTCTACTATTTGCTTAACTTCGGGCTTAGGCATAAGATGTCATTTTATCAAATAAAGTAACTTCTTAGTTTTCAGGACTATCCTGATATATTATTCCCAATTTGAAAATTAAAGTCGTTTAAATACATTTTCACCCAGGATTATGTTTTAAACACTAATCTTTCAATTATCTTGATTCTAATAGTCCAACTATTTAATCAACGATTGTAGGTACTATTGATTATAATGATTACTATAGTCCAACTATATAATCAACTATAATTTAATAGATTAAATTCAATTATATTGATTACTATAATGCAATTATAAAATCAACTATTAATTGAAATTGTTTAAATACAGTCCAACTGTTTAATTTAAAACAACATTAAATATTAGTCCAACTAATATATTAATTTATTTGACGAAATATTTGAAATGAGCGAGTATGGCAAGTAACTAAACGAATATTGCAAATTTAATACTTGCCTCCCACTATTTTTCGACGAGCCTCTAACCCTATGTGGAGTACTCAGGAAACCTTGTTTCCTAGTGGGCTAGGATCCCGTTAAATAACACACAATCTTGACTTTGGCCAACAAATTGTATGATAATTAACTAGGTAGATCTCTAAGATCAATTGGATCCCATCCAATTCCTAGATCCAGTAGGTGGACATCCAAGTCCGAAACATATATCTTATATATGCCAATATATCCAATATATTGCTTAACCTTTTTCCTCTGAATCAACTAAGCCTTGGCTTTGGCACAACAAACTTAGTGATCCCAGTTAAGCGGAACCCATTGACCTTGGAAAGCTTCGTAATCAATGTCGATGACAAGAAGTGATCTTGACTTTGGCCAACAAATCACAACTTGGACAAGACACCAATATGGAACAAAGCCTTCATGATTCAAACACATCCTTGACGGACAAATGCCTTGACTTTGGCCAACAAACCAATGCCAGTCTTGGATCTTGAGTAAGAATCACTCAATGGAAGGAAAAACGTTTAATATGATGTTAAGGGTTTTTCACGTGCAATTGGCAACCAATTAATTATCTTTGTTAGGTCTCATCATCATACACCCTTAAACATGCATTCTAAACACATAATAAGACGCATATAAATAAATTTAATAATGATATGCGGATGGATACTTAACACATTGTTCCTAGAACAAATCTCTCACTTTCCTCTCTCCCGCTAGCACATATATTACTTCTACCTGTTACATAACACTTCTAAAGAAACCTCATTTACATTGAGGGGAATAGGTGAGAAGAGAAATACATAGAGTAAGGAGGTAATAGGCTGGACACGCAGGTCCAATTAATAAATTCTAAATTTATTACAATAATTTCCAAAATTGCCCCACCCATCTAATATCCATCCGATATACATTATTCATGCATCACAACCATGTATTCACACAAGCATGTTATCAATCAATCTAATCCAATTAATTAATCTGATAATTAATGACCATCCAATGTTCAAACAACGATTTGATTTTGCGCGAGTCCAACTCGTTTTGCGAATAAGTACTCAAAGTACGAATTCTTGAATTAAATTAAACTACAACATTAAATCCAATTTAATATGTATTTAATACTAATTCATTTATTTAATTCCAAATTAAATATTACACTTTATAAACAAACCTTTACGACTTAGATTCCAAATCTAATCGTTACGGGTCTCAAAGCCCGATTAACATCCAATGTTAATTTAATTTAAAGTCCAATGGGCTTTTAATTAATTTCTAAGGCATGGACTTTTGGTCAATATGGGTCAAACCCAAATACCAAAGCCCATTTAAGGAATCACCCTTATTTGCCAAGAAACCAATTTAGGCCCATTAGGCCCAATTAATATTAAAGGTCCATTAAGTCATAATTGGACTTTATGGATATGGTTTTGGGCCCAATTGGATCCAACCAATTTAGCCTAAACCTAACTTGGTACAACCAAGCCCAATAAGCCCAATTACAACTTTTAAAAGCCCAATTTCCAAAATAGGCCCAATTAATTAAATTACCAAATTCCAAATTTCATAACTTAATTAACCAAAGTGTATGCCATAATTAATTACCCAAATTAATATTTCCAAAACACTAATTTACTCAATTAATTATGCTCATTAACATCAAAACATGTCCAACACATTTTAATAAAAAATCATCATTTTCCATGCTTCCAAGTCCACAGCATTTTGGGGATTTCATGTCCAATTCAAAATTCAATCCAATTAAATCTCAATTAAACATTTCCCAATTAATTTCAAGTCATCCAATGAATCAAAAATCAAAAATACCAAGACATTTAGGGCATAGTCATTCTCGGCCAAGCCTAGAAATTTGGGGAAAAATGATCCAATCCAATTTTCATGAAATTGATCCAATACAACTTCAATTAAACATCATTCAAGCATACTCAATCAATTAATTTTATCAAATCATGCTCAAATTCAATTTACCCAATTTTAACCCTAATCAAGTTTCATTCTCAAATGGCTCTGATACCATTGTTGGGTTTCTCTAAGGTCCCAATGATCAATTCAAGCATTGAAACATCATGTGAATACTCAACGAAATATGGCGGAATCATACTCACATTGATCGGTTGTGCGATGCGACGAAGAATAAAATATTTCCTCCAAGCTCCCTTGAAACTCTCGATTTTGCTCATTGTTGTCCTTGTGATTTTCGGTCATGCGCCTTCCATGGATACTCCAAGCTCCAAGCTTCATTTGGTGATTCCTTGCTCACAAATGCGGATCCATATCACCTTAGGATGACCCTTAAGTGTGCTAGCACAAGAAAATTGCCACAATTTTCTCTTTGGCTTCTCCTTTTTACTCAGCCAAGCAAGAAAACAAGAAGAAAAAATGGCTTCAAAAGCCGAATGGGAGAGAATGAGGAAATGGTTCCAAAACTGTGAATGGTTCAAAGAGAGAGAGAGAAGAATTAATTGGTTTGTGTATCTAATACCCAATATTGATTTTCCAAAAATCAATTAATTGATTTACCAAATTCAAAATTGGTAAATGGCATTAAAGCCAACCAACTACTTCCATCAATCACTCAAATGGCAAGTTGTCACATCACTCAAAGTGACAAGTGATTTGACGCTTGATGTGACTAATGATTTGACGCTTGATGTGACTTATGGGTCGCACTTAAATTCGTAATGCGAGTGCGCCCGCAAACACTCCCGAGCTCGGGTTCGCTAATTCCAAATTACCGAATTTTCCGTTGCGTCGTAATTAAATAATTATGCCTAGCAATATTACTATTCACGTCGCTAACGAATTAATTCTAAATTAACTCGTTCGCCCAAATTAAAATCTAATTTCAATTCTGCGTCGAAATCATTTCGTATAATATATCGAATATATTATTTTATCGATTAATTCCAAATTAATCATTCTCTCTATTTAATTAATATTTTATCCCAGATAAAATATCTCTGCAATTAATCCCAGACTAATTTTCTCTCTCATCTAATTAATCCCAGATTAATAAAGTGCGAGTCATACGTCATCGGTGAATCTTCGGGAAGCGACCCATGATATCCCCGGATATGTTGGCAGTAAATTCGGTTGTCGGACTATCCGAAACGTATGTACCTAGTACTACATTTTTACCGATTTAAAAGACAATGTTGGCTTCTAGCAAAGTGTCATGCCTACCCAATTCTCCAGAAATATTCTTACAGGAATATGTGATCTATATCAGGCGTAGTATACGTAGTATTGCGTATTTCGATCCAGCATCGGATGTCACGTGCAAGGCCGTGGAATTGGAATTATGTCTGCCCCGTACGAAGCACATATCGGATCTCTGGTAACTAGTCTCTATATCGGATAATCATGACCTAGTCATATTATCCTGATGACTGCAGTACATAAGAGAACCAGTTCTGTATCCTGTGTGATCATCATCTCCACTATGACTGGAGTGATACTTTCATCTCGACATCACACCCAATATACTATGATTCTCAATATACCCAGAAGAGGCGTACACAGAACCTGTTAAAGCCCTAGACGACCAAAACCAAAGTTTATTGATTGTCGCAAGTATTAGCGGTGCAAGTCTCAGGTTAAGACCAAATACACCTACCCTGATTCAGACTTCCATAGACACATAGTCATACTACCAATGGAATTCCGAGGGGTCTATCCAGAGCGAAGCTGTTTCCCGTACCATCGGTAAACACAACCTCCTTACACTTGTATGAGTATCCTATACCCAAATATATGACAACTATACTGTTATGCCCTTACAACGCGCACAAGTGTAATACTAGTCTATTCCGTATTATCGATGTCCAATCTCGATAATACTACGACTATGGATATTTAATGATTAAACCTTTGTGGATTGATACTGTCTCATATCATCTCAATCCGGAACTAATCATATGGACCTTCTATCATTTATACATCTTAGTGATCTAATCACAAATGATAAAAGAGCAATTTCCTTTGACACATAGTTAATTTGTACAACAACACCATGATCTGTACAAATAGTGATGCTATGGCTCATAACTGTCCAACAGTCGAGAGGTTGCTCTATGTCATAGAGAAACCTCTCGGGCCTGAGCCTGTAGTTGAGCAAATAGTAGAGCATGAGCTTTGGAAGACTCATCGTGATGATAATTTTAGTGCTCAATCAGTCATGATTGCCGCAATGACTCCTCAGTTTTGTCGTCAGAACAAAGGATTGGATCATTATAGTATGATGTTGAAATTGAAGGATCTTCACAGATCTAACCTTAGATATCAGAAGTACGAATTGCAAAAGAAGTAATTTCACTCGCGTATGTCAGAGGGTACATCTATCGAGCACTATGTGTCGTAGATGATTACTGACATCGAACATCTAGGTCAGCTGGCCATAACCTTCGAGGCCGAGACTTCCATAGATTTGATCTTACAGTCTCTGCCTGACTGCTGGGGCTGGTTCGTGATAAATTATAACATAATGAACCAAGAGAAGACTCTTGGAGAGTTGATGGCAATGCTGAAAGAAGCAGAGCCAGAGCTTCTGAAGGGCAGGAAGCGCGAGGCATACCTTACTTCGACATCCCAGAAGGCCAAGGCTTGGCCGAAGGCTTCTAGAGGTGTGAAGAAAATGAAGAAAAAGGGAAGACCCAAATCATCAAAGTCTTCTAGAAAGACTAAGGACATATCCCAAGAAGTCTACCTACATTGTAGTAAACGGGGTCACTGTAAGCGTGACTGCCGTGAGTACAAGGCGGAGTTGGAGGAAGTAAAGACGGGCAAGGCTCCGGCTTCAGGTATGTTTGTTATAAATGTGTCCACTACTGGTTTTAAAAATTGGATTTTTGATTCTGGATGTGGTACTCTTATATATACTGATGTGCAGGATCTGCTGATTAGCAGGAGACTGGCTTCAGGCGAGATCGACCTACGAGTCAGAAACGGGACGAGAGTCGTTGTTTTGGCCGTTGGGACCTATTTCTTGTATATGCCATTGGGGCATGTAATTACATTAGGTGACTGTTATTTAGTACCTAGTTTGACTAGGAACATCATCTCTGCATTTTGTTTAACCTGTTGCGGGTATACCTTTGTATTCCGGAACACTGGGTGTTTTGTATATAAAGATAACATTTTGATATGTACAACAGATGTTAATAATAGTCTTTATATTTTGAATATAAATGAATCTCAAACATATAACATGACAGACAAAAGGCTCAAATTGAGTAAAACAGATGAAACTCATCTGTGGCATTGTTGTCTGGGACACATTAACAAAACTCATATATCCACACTTTCAAAGAGTGGATACTTGGACAGATTTGATCCTAATTCATATGACGTCTGCGAATCTTGTTTATTAGGCAAAGTGCCTAAAACACCTTTTAGCGGTAAATGTGTACGTGCCACCGAGCTGTTAGCTCTCGATCATAGTGACGTATACGGGCCCATGTCTAGCTAGGCTAGAGGTGGTTATGAATACTTCGGAACTTTTACGGATGTTGCATCGCGTTATGGTTATGTGTATCTTATGAAACACAAGTCATAAACTTTTGATAAATTCAAAGAGTTTTGACACGAAGTAGAAAAACAGACCGGTAAAAGTATTAAAATATTACGGTCGGACCGTGGTGAAGAATACTTGAGCAATGAGTTTCTCGATTACTTAAAAGAATATGATATTCTTTCATAGTGGACTCCTTCTGGAACACCTCAATTGAATGGTGTGTCCGAACGAAGAAACCGAACTTTATTGGACATGGTAAGGTCAATGATGAGTCGCACTGAGCTGCCAATTTCCTTCTGGGGATACGTATTGAACAGTGCAATACTTATTTTGAATAAGGTTTCGTCAAAGTCTGTTGGACAGACTCCATATGAAATATGGACAGGAAAGAACTGGGTTTCACATTCCTAAAGATTTGGGGATGCTGGGCATATATTAAACGTTTGGATGGTTCCAAACTAGAACCCAAATCGGATAAGTGCCTATTTGTAATTGGTTATCCTAGGGAAACCAAAGGATATTATTTCCACAACCCATAAGAGAACAAAATATTTGTTGCTCTCCATGCAGGTTTCCTTAGAGGAATTCCTAAATGCAGTGGTAAGTGGGAGGAAAGTAGAACTCGATGAAAATCAGAGTGATACTATTCCAGGCACCGATCCCCTCACGGAACACGAACAGTTCACCAGGGATGAGATTGTTCCACAATCTTATAATACACAAGAACCGTGTAGGTCGGAGAGAGTCAGAAAACAACCTTAGAGATATGGGTTTCTGATCTCACCTCATGTAGATATTAATCTTATTGAGGATAATAAACCTGCTACGTATGAGGTAGCGATACAAGGTATCGAATCCGCTTTATGGCAAGGTGCCATGAAGTCTGAAATGGATTCCATGTATACAACCAAGTTTGGACACTGGTTGAAGTACCAGAAGGCATTGTGCCTAATGGTAGAAAATGAGTCTTCATGGTGAAGACATACATGAATGGCAACATACAAACGTACAAAGCTAGGCTTGTAGCGAAAGGGTATCGTCATCAACATGGTGTCCATTATGATGAAACCTTTTACCCGTTGCCATGATTAAATCCATTCGGATAATGCTTGCTATTGCTGCATATTTCGATTATGAAATATGACAGATGGATGTCAAAACTGTTTTCCTTAACGGAAACCTTTTGGAGGACGTTTATATACAACAGCCTGTGTTAGTGTCCTAGACATGCTACAAGATCTCTAAGCGTGATTCGTGTGTGAATAATAATCAAAAATAAGTTGCGGAGGACTTACATTGATCGGTTGAGTTCAAAACTTTTCATGGATGTTGAAGCTTCCAAGCTCATGGATGAGTATCCATATCACCTTCATTTGACTCCCATAAGTGCTAGCTAGAACAAATGGAACAAATTTGATCTCCCAATGAGAAACAAATTTGCCCTATGGAGAGAGAATTAATCGCCCATAATGGCGAAGATGCCATTTGGCCGAGACAAAAAATGCACTCAAAGTGCAGTGGCATTTTGTTTCTTCAAAAGAAAAGGCCATTCGGCCAAATGGAGAAGACACAGGCCATTCGGCCACTTGAAAGAGAGAGAGCAATAGCTTTTTTATTTCTTAGCCAAAAAAATGCTTTTAAGTCAGAGAGCATTGTATTGAATTCAAAAAGAAAAAGGGCAATGGTCATAAAAGCAAAAGCCAGAGACATTTTAAAGTTGAAAATTCAAAATGGCCTTTACTCTCTTGTCGGCCAATGCAATTTTGTTCATTTCTTTTTCATTCGGCCAATAGCATTTAATGACCCTTCACTTCCAAAGCAAAGGAACAACATGGCTTTCGGCCAATGTCCTTTTATTCGGCCAATGTGCAAGTTGAGAGAGATTAATTTCTAAAATTAAATGTGTTAGAGTGTTTTTCAAGTTTCCATCAAAATTCATCACTCATGTCAATCATCAAAAATGACTAATGATGTAAGTGAAGTGGGTCCCACTTTAAATTCAAAATTAAAGTGGGCTTGCTCAACACACTTCGGGCTCGGATTCGTTTAATCTGATAAAACGAATTTTCCGTCGTGATATAATTAAATCAAATTTAATTAAATAATAATACCCAGTAAAATTATTACGAAAATCGCTCGCGAATTAATTCTAAATTAATTCGTTCACTAAAATTAAAATCCAATTTAATTTCTCAATGAAATCCAATTTCAATTAATATATCTAATATATATTATTTATCCCAATTAAATAAATTAAATAGTAAAATCTAATTTAAATATTAAATTTATTTTACCGATTAATTCCAAATTAATCGTGTTCTCTCCTCTCGACGAATTTAATCCCAGATAAATTCTCGACGCAATTAATCCCAGATTAATTTTTTCTCTGATAATTAATCCCAGATTAATTCTTGCCATAATTAATCTCAGATTAATTTTCTCTCTTTATTAATCCCAGATTAATATTCTCTCTCTTAATTAATCCCAGATTAATATTGTTCGAGTCAAACATCATCAGTGAATCTTTGGGATGTGACCCAAGAGATCACTGCATATGTTGGCAGTAAATTCGGTCATCGGACTATCTGAACACGTGCGTACCCGGTACCACGCACTTACCGATTTACAAGACATGGTTGGCTTCTAGCAAAGCACCGTGCCTACCCAATTCTCCAGAAATATTCTGCTACGGAATACAAGATCTTTGTCCGACGTAGTATACGTAGTATTGCGCATTACGATCCAGTATCGGATGTCACATGGAAGGCCTGGGGCTGGAGTTGTGTCTGACCCGTACGAAGCATATATTGCATCACAAGCAACTAGTCTCTTTATGATCAGAAATTCATGACCTAGTCATATTTCCAAGATGGCTATAGCACTTAGAGTATCAGTTCTGTATCCCTGCGTGATCATCATCTCCATATGACTAAAGTGATACTTCCATCTCGACATCACACCCAATACACTACGATTCTCAATATACCCATTAGAGACGTACACAGAACCTGTTAAAGCCCCGGACGACCAAAACCAAAGTATATTGATTGTCGCAAGTATTAGCGATGCAAGTTTCAGGTTAAGACCAAATACACCTACCCTGATTCGGATTCCCATAGAACATAGTCATACTACCAATGAGATTCCGATGGGTCTATCCAGAGCGAAGCTGTTTCCATACCATCGGTAAACAGAACCTCCTATTACACTTGCATGAGTATATAATAACCAAATATATGAGAACTATGTCGTTACGCTTCCATAACACGCACAAGTGTAATACTAGCCTATTCCGCATTATCGATGTCCAGTCTCGATAATACTACGACTAGGGATATTTAATGATTAAACCTTTTTGGATTAATACCGTCTCATATCTTATTAATCCGGAACTAATCATAAGGACTTTTATCATTTATATATCCAAGTTATCCAATTACAAATGATAAAAGATCAATTTCCTTTGTCACATAGTTAATTTGTACAACAAAACCATGTTCTGTACAAATTGTGATGCTATGAGTCATAATTGTCCAACAATCTCCCACTTGGCCTATAGCCAATCACTCAAGTGTCCTACACTTGAACTATGTACGGGTCGCTCAAAACCTCTGCTGAGAAACAGCTTCCGTCAGCAGATTCTTAAAGTTATCATCTGATGCGATTTATTCGATCATCACATCGCTACGATGTATGTTCGAACGAATCAGATGAATTATTCGAAGTACATACTTAGATCGTTGATGAGACCGTGGTTCTTTAGCCTGCACTGTAGCCTAGCTCAGCTGCTAATAGAACTACTCCTAATCCAATTAGGAATTTATAGATCCAAAAATGCTTCTTTCGCTGCCTCAGCTGCAGCAATATTCCGCTCTTGTTGTTTATTCGGCAAAAGTATCTTGCTTGAAAGATTTCCGGCTCACTATTCCGTTATTCAAACAATATATGTACCCTTATTACGACTTACAGTCGTTTTCATCGGTTTGGAAACTTGCAGCGATGAACCCAGTCATCTCAAGTTCTTCATTCCCCATATTCTCAGAAAGCATCCTTGGTTCATCCAAGATACTCAAGGATATTCTTTATATCAATCCAGTGACCATCACCTGGATTGCCCTTATAGCGTCTACATATACTCAAAACTTATGAGACATCAGATCATGTACATATCAAAACGTACGAACACTGAGAGAGTGTCAGCAGCTTTCTAGACCTATCCAGTAGATCTTTATTCCTAGAATAAAGCCTGCTTCTCCTAGGCATTCCATGGAGAATTTTAATGAAAGCCAAGCTTTCACCGATTATATTATGGGAATCTTATTGCTAAGAAGCAATACATCATCAATGTATAGGACAGTGATTGTCAGTGCACTCCCACTAACCCTCTTATATACACAAGAATTATTTTCGTTTTGAATTAAATCATATACCATTTTGATTACATCAAAACGTTGGTTCCAAGAACACAATGTTTGCTTCAATCCATAAATAGATCGATTTAACTTGCAAACCTTGTTTACATGTTTTGGCACGACAAAACCGTCAGGATGTTGCATATAAACATCCTCCAATAGGACAGTGATTGTCAGTGCACTCCCACTAACCCTCTTATATACACAAGAATTATTTTCGTTTTGAATTAAATCATATACCATTTTGATTACATCAAAACGTTGGTTCCAAGAACACAATGCTTGCTTCAATCCATAAATAGATCGATTTAACTTGCAAACCTTGTTTACATGTTTTGGCACGACAAAACCGTCAGGATGTTGCATATAAACATCCTCCAAAAGTTTTCCATTAAGGAAAGCGGTTTTGGCGTCCAACTGTCATATTTCATAAATGAAAAACACAACATTAGCAAGCATTATCCAAATGGATTTAATCATGGCAACATGTGAAAGAGTTTCGTTGTAGTCGACACTATGTCGTTGATGATACCTTTTTCTGTACAAGCCTAGTTGTGTACATTTGTATGTTGCCATCCACGTATGTCTTCCTTGAAGACACATATAGTACCAAAAGGTACAATGCCTTCTGGTACATCAACCAGTATCCAAACTTGGTTGATATACATGGAATCCATTTCTGACTTCATGGTACTTTGCCATAAAAGGAGTCGATACCTTGTATCACTACCTCATACGTAGCTGGTTTGTCTTCCTCAATAAGATTGATATCTTTATGAGGTGAGATCAGAAACCCATACCTCCCAGGTTATTTTCTGACTCTTTCCAACCTACGCAGTTCTTGTGTATTCGAAGATTATTGGTACAGATTCATCACTGATGAACTGTTCGTGTTCCATGAAGGAGTCGGTGCCTGGAACAATATACTCTGATTTTCATCGAGTTTTACTTTCCTCCCACTTACCACTGCATATAGGAATTCCTCTTAGGAAAACCGTATGGAGAGCAACAATTACATTGTTCTCTTGTGAGTTGTATAAGTACTATACTTTGGTTTCCCTAGGATAACCTACAAATAGGCACTTATCCGATTTGAGTTCTAGTTTGGTATCATCCAAACGTATGCCCAACATTCCCAAATTTTCAGGAATGAGAAACCCAGTTTCTTTCCTGTTCATACTAATATGAAGTCTGTCTAACAGATTTTCATGGAACCTTATTCAAAATAAGTATTGCACTGTTTAATGCGTATCCCTATAAGGAATTGGTAGCTCAGAGTGAGTCATATGCTTAATTATTTTACACTATGGTCCAACCGTAATGTTTTTAATACTTAGCCGGTCTGTTTTCTGACTTCGTGTCGAAACACTTTGAATTACTCAAAAGTTTCTGACTTGTGTTTCATAAGATACACATAACCGTAACGTGATGCCACATCCGTAAAGGTTACGAAGTATTCATATCCACCTCTAGCCTAGCTAGACATGGGCCCATTTACGTCACTATGAACAAGGGCAAACAGATCGGTGGCACTTTTACTTTTACCAAGTAAAAGGTGTTTTAGGCACTTTGCCTAATTAAACTGGATTCGTAGACATCATTTGAATTAGAATCAAATCCGTCCTAGTATCCACTCTTCGAAAGTGTGGATATACGAATATTGTTTATGCATCCCAGATGAAAATGCCACAAATAAGTCTAATTTGATTTACTCAATTTGAGCGATTTATTTGTCATATTATATGTTTGAGATTCATTTATATTCAAAATATAAAGACTGTTATTCAAATATAATGTGTATATATCAATATCATCTTTATAAACAAACACCTTGTGTTCTGGAATACAAAGGTATACCCGCAACGGGTTAAACTAGATACAGAGATAATGTTCCTAGTCAAACTAGATACATTATAATAGTCTCCTAATTTAAGTACATGCCCAAAAGGCAGTTCCAAAAGTTAGGTTCCTACAGCCAAAACAGCGACTCTCGTCCTGTTTCCGACTTGTAGGTCTATCTCATCTGAAGCCAGTTTCATGCTTATCAGCAGTTCCCGCACATCAGTACATATATTCATGTACCACATCTAGTATCAAAAATCCAATTTTAAAACCAGTAGTGAACATGTTTATAACAAACATTCTTGAAGCCGGAACCTTGTCCCGCCTTCACTTCCTTCATGTCTGCCTTGTCCATATGGTAGTCACACTTCTAGTGACCCCGTTTGCCACAGTTTAGGCATACAACTTGGGATATGTCCTTTTAATAAGCTCTTGCTATGCATAACGAATTGAGCACTAAAATTATCATCACAATGAGTCTTCCTAAGCTCATGCTCTACTATTCGCTCAACTTCGGGCTCATGCTCGAGAGGTTCTACTCCCAATCTGAAAATTAAAAGTCGTTAAAGACATTTTCCCCAGGATTATGTCATTTGACGCTAATCTTTCAGTCATCTTGATTGCTATAGTACAACATCCAATCAATGATTTCAGGTACAATTAAATGTAATGATTACTATAGTCTAACTATATAATCAACTACAATTGATCGGTTACATTCAAATGTATTGATTACTATAATCTAATTATATAACCAACTACAAATGAAGTAGTTTGAATACAGTCCAACTGTTAAATTAAAACAACAATTGAATATAGTCCAACTAATATATTTAACAATTAATGACGAAAAATAAAATGAGCGCGTATTGGCAAGTATCTAAACTAAATTGCAAATTTAATACTTGCCTCCCACTATTTTTCGGCGAGCCGCTAACCCTCTGTGGAGTACTCGGGAAACCTAGTTTCCTATTGGGCTAGGATCCCGTTAAAAGATACACAACCTTGACTTTGGCCAACAAGTTGTATAAAATTTAACTAGGTAGATTTCTAAGATCAATTGGATCTCATCCAATTCCTAGATCCAGTAGGTGGACCTCCAAGTCCGAAACATATATATACAATATATATCCCAATATATCCAATATATTTTCCTAACCTTTTCCTCTGAATCAACTAAGCATTGGCTTTGGCACAACAAGCTTAATGATTCTAGTTAAGCGGGACCCATTGGCTTTGGAAAGCTTCGTAATCGATGTCGATGGACAAGAAGTGATCTTGACTTTGGCCAACAAATCACAACTTGGACAAGACATGCGATATGGAACAAAGCCTTCATGATTCAAACACATCCGCGATGGACAAAGGTCTTGACTTTGGCCAACAAACCAGTGCCAATCTTGGATCTTGAGAATGAATCACTCAATGGAAGGAAAGCGCTTAATATTTGTTGAAGGTTTTTCGCGTAAAATGGCAACCAATTTATTATCTTTATTAGGTCTCATATACACCCTTAAGCATGCATTCTAAGAGCATAATAAGGCGCGATAAAATAATAATGATATGCGATGGATATATAATACAATTTGTTCTAGAACAAATCTTTCCATTTCCTCTCTCCCGCTAGCACTATTCTTACTTCTACCCAATTACATAACACTTCTAAAGAAACCTCATTTACATTGAGGGGAATATATGAGAAGATAAATACAATGAGAAAAGAGGTAATAGGCTGGACATGCAGGTCTAATTTAATAAATTCTAAATTATTACAACAATTTCCAAAATTGCCATCACCCATCTAAATCCATCTGATATACATTAGTCATACATACATCCAAGTATTCACACAAAGCATGTTATTCAATCAATCTAATCCAATTAATTAATCTTTGATTAATGACCATCCAATGTTCATACAACGATTTGATTTGCGCGAGTAAAACTCGTTTAAGAATAAATACTCAAAGTAATTATTCTTGAATTATATCAAACTACAATTTTAAATCCAATTTAAATTGTATCCAATACTAATTCATATTTAATTCCAAATTAAATAATTACACTTTTAAAAGTGCCTTTTAGACTTGGATTCCAAATCCAATCTTAATGGGTCTCAAAGGCACAATTAGAATCCAATACTATTCAATTAAAGTCTAATGGGCTTTTAATTAATTCTTTAGGCGTAGCTTTGGCCATTATGGATCAAACCCAAAAGCCTTGGCCCATTTAGGAATCACCCTATGCCATAGAATCAATTTTGGCCCATTAGGCCCAATTAAATTATTAAAGGCCCAATTTTCATATTTTGAACTTTATGGAAATGGTTTAGGCCCAAATATAATCCAAGACTAAAATTTGGCCCAACCAAATCCATTAGCCGAAATACAACAATTAAATCAACAACTAAATGCAGTGGTAAGTGGGAGGAAAGTAGAACTCGATGAAAATCAGAGTGATACTATTCCAGGCACCGATCCCCTCACGGAACACGAACAGTTCACCACGGATGAGATTGTTCCACAATCTTATAATACACAAGAACCGTGTAGGTCGGAGAGAGTCAGAAAACAACCTTAGAGATATGGGTTTCTGATCTCACCTCATGTAGATATTAATCTTATTGAGGATAATAAACCTGCTACGTATGAGGTAGCGATACAAGGTATCGAATCCGCTTTATGGCAAGGTGCCATGAAGTCTGAAATGGATTCCATGTATACAACCAAGTTTGGACACTGGTTGAAGTACCAGAAGGCATTGTGCCTAATGGTAGAAAATGAGTCTTCATGTTGAAGACATACATGAATGGCAACATACAAACGTACAAAGCTAGGCTTGTAGCGAAAGGGTATCGTCATCAACATGGTGTCCATTATGATGAAACATTTTACCTGTTGCCATGATTAAATCCATTCGGATAATGCTTGCTATTGCTGCATATTTCGATTATGAAATATGGCAGATGAATGTCAAAACTGTTTTCCTTAACGGAAACCTTTTGGAGGACGTTATATACAACAGCCTGTGTTAGTGTCCTAGACATGCTACAAGATCTCTAAGCGTGATTCGTGTGTGAATAATAATCAAAAATAAGTTGCGGAGGACTTAAATTGATCGGTTGAGTTCAAAACTTTTCATGGATGTTGAAGCTTCCAAGCTCATGGGTGAGTATCCATATCACCTTCATTTGACTCCCATAAGTGCTAGCTAGAACAAATGGAACAAATTTGATCTCCAATGAGAAACAAATTTGCCCTATATGAGAGAGAGAAGTAATCGCCCATAATGGCGAAGATGCCATTTGGCCGAGACAAAAAATGCACTCAAAGTGCAGTGGCATTTTGTTTCTTCAAAAGAAAAGGCCATTCGGCCAAATGGAGAAGACACAGGCCATTCGGCCATTTGAAAGAGAGAGAGTAATAGCTTTTTTATTTCTTAGCCAAAAAAAATGCTTTTAAGTCAGAGAGCATTATATTGAATTCAAAAAGCAAAAGGGCAACGGTCATAAAAGCAAAAGCCAGAGACATTTTTAAGTTGAAAAGTCAAAATGGCCTTTACTCTCTTGTCGGCCGAATGCAATTTTGTTCATTTCTTTTTCATTCGGCCAAACACTTTCATTCGGCCAATAGCATTTAATGAACCCTTCACTTCCAAAGGAAAGGAACAACATGGCTTTCGGCCAATGTCCTTTTATTCGGCCAATGTGCAAGGTTAGAGAGATTAATTTTTAAAATTAAATGTGTTGAGTGTTTTTCAAGTTTCCACCAAAATCCATCACTCATGTCAATCACCAAAAATGACTAATGATGTAAGTGAAGTGGGTCCCACTTTAAATTAAAAATTCAAGTGGGCTTGCTCAACACACTGCGGGCTCGGATTCGTTTAATCCGATTAAACGAATTTTCCGTCGCGATATAATTAAATCCAATTTAATTAAATAATAATACCCAGTAAAATTATTACGAAAATTGCTCGCGAATTAATTCCAAATTAATTCGTTAGCTAAAATTAAAATCCAATTTAATTTCCCATTGAAATCTAATTTCAATTAATATATCTAATATATATTATTTAGCCCAATTAAAAAAATTAAATAGTAAAATCTAATTTAACTATTAAATTTATTTTACCTTTTAATTCCAAATTAATCGTGTTCTCTCCTCTCGACGAATTTAATCCTAGATAAATTCCCGACGCAATTAATCCCAGATTAATTCTTTCTCTGATAATTAATCCCAGATTAATTCTTGCCATAATTAATCCCAGATTAATTTTCTCTCTTTATTAATCCCAGATTAATATTCTCTCTCTTAATAATCCCAGATTAATATTGTTCGAGTCAAACATCATCAGTGAATCTTTGGGATGTGATCCAAGAGATCCCTGGATATGTTGGCAGTAAATTCGGTCATCGGACTATCTGAACACGTACGTACCTGGTACCATGCACTTACCGATTTACAAGACATGGTTGGCTTCTAACAAAGCACCGTGCCTACCCAATTCTCCAGAAATATTCTGCTACGGAATACAAGATCTTTGTCAGACGTAGTATACGTAGTATTGCGCATTACGATCCAGTATCAGATGTCACATGCAAGGCCTGGGGCTGGAGTTGTGTCTGACCCGTACGAAACATATATCGCATCACAAGCAACTAGTCTCTTTATGATTGGAAATTCATGACCTAGTCATATTTCCAAGATGGCTATAGCACTTAGAGTATCAGTTCTGTATCCCTGCGTGATCATCATCTCCATATGACTGAAGTGATACTTCCATCTTGACATCACACCCAATACACTACGATTCTCAATATACCCAGAAGAGAGGTACACAGAACCTGTTAATGCCCCGGACGACCAAAACCAAAGTATATTGATTGTCGCAAGTATTAGCGATGCAAGTCTCAGGTTAAGACCAAATACACCTACCATGATTTGGATTCCCATAGACACATAGTCATACTACCAATGCGATTCCGAGGGGTCTATCCAGAGCGAAGCTGTTTCCGTACCATCGGTAAACAGAACCTCCTATTACACTTGCATGAGTATCCAATAACCAAATATATAAGAACTTTGATGTTACGCTTCCATAACACGCACAAGTGTAATACTAGCATATTCCACATTATCGATGTCCAGTCTCGATAATATTACGACTAGGGATATTTAATGATTAAACCTTTTTGGATTAATACTGTCTCATATCTTATTAATCCGGAACTAATCATAAGGACTTTTATCATTTATATATCCAGGTAATCCAATTACAAATGATAAAAGAGCAATTTCCTTTGTCACATAGTTAATTTGTACAACAACACCATGTTCTGTACAAATACTGATGCTATGGGTCATAATTATCCAACAACCTGACGGTTTTGTCATGCTAAAACATGCAAACAAGGTTTGCAAGTTAAATCGATCCATTTATGGATTGAAGCAAGCATTGCGTTCTTGGAACCAACGTTTTGATGAGATCATAATGGTATATGGTTTCATTCAAAACGATGATGATTCTTGTGTATATAAGAAGGTTAGTGGGAGCGTACTGACATTGATTGTCCTATACGTTGATGATGTATTGCTTCTTAGCAATGACATTCCCATACTAAAATCGGTGAAAGATTGGCTTTCATTAAAATTCTCCATGAAATACTTGGGAGAGACAACCTTTATTCTAGGAATAAAGATCTACTGGGATATATCTAAAAGTTGTTGGCACACTCCGAGAACTCGTACATTGACAAACATGTAAGCGACCTGGTGTCTCATATGCTTTGAGCATCTGCAGTCACTATCAGGCCGATCCAGGTGATGGTCACTGGATTGATGTTAAGAACATCCTTTAGTATCTTAGACGAACTAATGATGCTTTCTTAATTTATGGAGATGGAGAACTTGAGGTGATTGGGATCACCGATGCAAGTTTCCAAACCGATAAAGACGATTATAAGTCGCAATATGGGTACATATTTTGTTTGAACAACGGAACAGTGAGCTGGAAATATTCCAAGCAAGATATTGTTGTTGATTCAACAACAAAAGCAGAATACATTGCTGCGGCTGAGGCAGCAAAAGAAGCATTTTGGATCTATAAAATTCCTAATTGGATTAGGAGTAGTTCTGTTAGCAGCTGAGCTGGGCTACAACACAGGCTAAGGAATTACGGTCTCATCAATGATCTAAGTATGTACTTCGATGGTTTCATCTGATTCGTGAGATCGTACATCGTGGAAATGTAAAGATCATTTCAGATGATAACCTTGCATATCCACAGACGAAAGCTAGATCCCAGTAAAAGTTTTGAGCGACCCGTACATAGTTCAGGTGTTGGAAACATGAGTGATTGGCTATAGGCCAAGTGAGAGATTGTTGGACAATTATGACCCATAGCATCACTATTTGTAAAAGACATGGTGTTTTTGTACAAATTAACTATGTGACAAAGGAAATTGCTCTTTTGTCATTTGTAATTGGATTACTTGGATATATAAATGATAAAAGTCCATATGATTAGTACCGGATTATAAGATATGCGACAATATTAATCCACGAAAGGTTTAATCATTAAATATCCCTAGTCAAATTATTATCGAGACTAGACATCGACAATGTGGAATAGACAAGTATTACACTTGTGCGCGTTATGGAAGTTTAACGACATAGTTCTCATATATTTAAGTATTAGATACTTATGCAAGTGTGATAGGAGGTTCTGTTAGCCGTTGGACCGGGAACAGCTTCGCTCTAGAGAGACCCCTCGGAGTCCCATTGGTAGTATGACTATATGTATATGGGAATCCGAATCAGGGTAGGTGTATGTGGTCTTAACCTGAGACTTGCATCGCTAATACTTGCGACAATCAATACGCTTTGGTTTTGGTCGTCCGGAGCTTTAACAGGTTCTGTGTACGCCTCTTCTGGGTATACTGAGAATCGTATTGTATTGGGTGTGATGTCAAGATGGAAGTATCACTTCAGTCATATGGAGATGATGATCATGCATGATACATAACTAGTACTCTTAAATGCTGTAGCTATCAGGATAGTATGACTAGGTCATGATTATCCGATTACAAAGACTAGTTGCTAGTGATCCGATATATGCTTCGTACGGGGCAGACACAATTCCAGCCATAGGCTTAGCATGTGACATCCGATACTGGATCGTATTGCGCAATACATTGTATTCTACGCCTGATACAGATTATATATTCTTCGTTGAATATTTCTGGAGAATTGGTTAGGTACGGTGCTTTGCTAGAAGCCTACCATGTCTTGTAAATTGGTGAGAACGTGGTACGGGGTACGCACGTGTTCGGATGGTCCGATGATCGTATTTACTGCCAACATATCCAGGAATCTCTTGGGTCGCTTCCCAAATATTCACTGATGACATTTGACTCGAACATAATTAATCTGGGATTAATTATGAGAGAGAAAGTCAATCTAGGATTATTTACGGCAAGAATTAATCTGGGATTAATTATGAAAGAGAAAATTAATATGTGATTAATTACGGTTAGAATTAATCTGGGATTAATTCATCTAGAAGAGAGAACGCGATTAATTTGGAAGTAATTGGCAAAGTAAATTTAATAGTTAAATTGGATTTTACTATTTAATTTATTTAATTGGGCTAAAATAATATATCAGATATATTAATTGAAATTGGATTTCAATACTGAATTAAAATTGGATTTTAATTCAAACGAACGAATTAATTTGGAATTAATTCGTAAGCGACTTTCGTAATAATTTTTCGAGGCATTATTATTTAATTAAATTGGATTTCATTACGTCGCAATGAAAAACTCGTTTAATCGGATTAAACGAACCCGAGCCCAAAGTGTGTTGTACAAGCCAACTTAAATTTGGAATTTAATTTCGGTGGGACCCACATCACTTTTATCAACTTGTCATTATTTGTGATGGATGTGGTTGAGCTTATTAATTGGATTAATTGCTCAACACACTAACCAAAATCAAGGTGTGATGGAAGTGGTTGGATAAAGTAAATTGGATTTATTACAACACACCTACCAAGTTTAAAAGGTTAATTGTTTTTGGAAAACACTAACTTTTCACATTTCTTCTCTCTTTCTTGCCTTGGCCGAACAAGCCTCTTCTTGTTCTTGAAATTTTGTTGCCAAATTTCATCCTAGCTAGCACTTAAGGAGTCAAAGAAATGTGATAGAGAAACGCAACCTTGAGTTTGGAATTCAAAATAAAAGCTTGGAGCTTATACATCCATGGAAAAGTTTTGAACTTCAACCGATCAATGTAAGTAATTTCTGTAACTTATCTTGATATATTCACACACAAATCATGATTTAGAGATCCTTGGCATGTCTAGGACACTAACACTATCTTCTCTTCCTCCTCTAGCAACACAAACCTCATAGCCGATTCCAATGATATTGCATAGTCCAACACTTTCTAAATCCTGAGGTGGGACCACAGTCTCCCAACCCTCAGCGCTCCTTTAAAGCCCTCAAATGATTTTGAGGACTCATACGCCCCTACTTCCAATACTAAATTATGGTATATAGTTATAAAGTTCTTCGGTAGCTCGTCATCACATTGCTTCATCGTATTTAACGACCCAATTGTCTTTCTTGGTGTACACGTCCCTTTGAAATGGCACACAAAAGACTTCATCAGTTGGGAGACGCTATCGATACTCATTGGTGTTAGGTTCCTGAACCATAAGTTGGTTGATCCTCCCAAAGTCAATGAGAATACTTTACAGATCGCCTCCCTGACCATGCCATGGATTTCCATAAGCAAATAGAATTTTTCAACGTGAGATGTAGGGTCTGTATTACTCTTTTAGACGTCAATTGCGTTCATGGAGAACTTCCTTAAAAACTCCAGTTCTAACATATCCTTTGTGAATGGAGACACTGTCCTCATATCTTAATCATCTCGGCACCTCATTGCGTGCTCATCTCTCATATTATCATCTCACATTGCAATCAATCTCTCAAAATAGCCCTTGGTATCCTTCTGCCCTATGCTGAAGGCTTCCTCATAATCCATTTTAATAGTGTGGTGTCTTTTCCCACGTGGGGCTTTATGCCCTTGCTTCTAATAATGCTCTAGGTTTCTCTCCCATAAGCAGGGGCTGTTATTGGATGATTTTTAGATTTATCTGTCGTTGCACCTCTCCCCAGGCTCCTCCATTGGCACGACAGTGGCCACGACTAGCGACCTGACCTTGCATGAGTTTCTCCTTCTAGCCTATCGATCCCCTTCTCCACCAACTACTTTTTTCCACTAGCATTTTCTTCCCTCCTATAGCTATGCCCCGCATAAGCCTGCTCTCCCGATCTCTTTCTAATTTCTCGACTTTCTCTATCATAGCCCTTTAGAAGGTTTGAGTCGCCTCACTTTCTTCTATGGCATTTTCCATTTCCACTCGTAAATTTTCCTTTATCTTCTTCATCCACTTTGTCGTCGTGACATCCGGAGATCTATGATTCCTATCTTTCGCCATTGCCTTAGTGTGTTTTGCTTCTTTTTGTAATGTTCCCAATATACGGTGCCAACTGTTGACAGCTATTTTTCATTCGAATAGTAAAATAGGGAATTCACCTTCCGCATAAACCTCTCTCAAACAAAGAATTTATTTGGTTAGTTGGGAACCACATAAATTTGATAAGCAGTCAGGATTAAACACATAGATTAACATGGTTCGACGGAGAGTGGCTTATACCTAGGGGTGTTCACGGGTCGGGTCGGTTTGTAATTAATTATTAATTTGATTTAATTAGGATACCGCCTATATGGCTGGTTGGTAATTATCACGCAAAGTTTATATATTATAATAAGGGAGATATCTAAAATAATAGTGATAAAAGTGGATCCTTTTACTCTAGCATTTTCTTTTATTGTATTATTACATTTTTACTTTTTAACATTTACTTTTCAGTATTTACTTTTCCGCCTTTACTTTTCTACATTTACTTTTCATTATTTACTTTTCCGCATTTACTTTTCAGCATTTACTTTTCAGCATTTACTTTCCAGTATTTACTTTATGTCTTTTATTTTATTTAAGCTTTTACTAGCCGTAAATATGTGTCTTAACTAAGCCCATTATCTGGGGTTGTGATGAAGTCCAATATTACCAGTTTATAAGGGGTTAAATTACGGTTTGGCTAATATAAAGGTTTATTTATTGAGCCTTAGTCTTAATGCATCTTGTTAAGTGGCCATTAATAAGATTGATTCGGTAAACTTAAAATGAACTTGGAAAATGGATTTTAGGTTTAAGACCTTAGACTTAATAGCCCACGATCTTCCTTGAGGATATATAACCCTTTAATAGATTTCCTTACTGGATAGGAATATACCTGTCGGGCGGGGGTAGCCATAATTGGAACTTAATCTTAATGAATTCAGATAACTTAATTGACATATGAATATGATTAATTGGGTTACACTGGGTGTTTGTATCTGACCATCGGAAGAGGCTTTTACATAATTTCGTGTTCCAGGTGTAGACAACAGAACCTGGGCGACGCTTTTCTAGGCTCGCGGCCTAGTTGGGAAGTATGAAATAACATGGAGTCGCCACCCGGTGTGAACCGGGACAAAGATTTAAGGCCGCACTCACCCCTCGCAAGGGAAGACCTCAAACCGTTGGGTTCGGAATGGTCCCTTACTTATGTCACTTGTGATGATATAATTTGTGCAATAAACTAACCGAATCTATTCATCATTCATGCTCAAGGGTACTTAGATCTAACATGCTTTCATCCAAATAATTTCACGCAATGTAACACAACAAGCCTATTGAACCATTAAACCAACATGTATAAATCATTACCCAAACGCATCATAAACTAAGAACATGCATAATGAACAACCTAAACATGCTTTAACAAATAAATAACAAACTAAATTAAACCATGCTTTAAATAATAAACATATAACCTAAAGACTATAACATGCTCAAATACAAATTAGGATGAGACAAGATATGTGTATCTTAAGTGGTACGTGGCATTGTATCCCGAGTGCAGACCATACTACCATCCATTCGGAGTCGGCTATGGAATTTACGTCCGGGTTTCCATCCGATATAACACAAAAGAGAACACATATCCCGCTCATCCAACAATCACATCATGCTTCAAACGACTCTCATGCAATTATATATCAAAATAAATAAGACAACAATAAAGAAGATAAGTAGAAAGGTGCCCTCAGGTCTAACCTCTTTTGTCGTCTAAGAAGGGCGTTACACGTCCGTTGGAAGGGTGAATGATCCGCTACTCTTTTAGTTCACCAACTCAACGTCCTTCCTCGCTGTTTTGCTATTCGGGCTGCTGTTCCAAGTCCGTTTCGCTGCTGTTTCGCTGCTACGTTTCAGGTCACTGTCTTGGTGGTTTAGCGGACTGTTTTGGGTGATTTTGAAGGCTTAGGGAGGTGCGTTTGTGAGGGTTTTTTAGGGAAACTTTATGGAGATTTTTGGGATGGTGTTTAGGTGATTTTAGGACTGTTTTAGGGGCTAAAGTCGCAACAAATACTGACCAGAACAGGGGACGAAACTGTGCAGTTCAAGGTGCAGTGAGGGGTGTTTCGGGACTGTTTTGGGCGCTGAATTGGAGCTGTGAATGGGGGGTCTTTTGTGCGAATTTGGGGCTGTATTTGAGGCTTATTTTAAGGTGTTTTAGGGCTGTGAATGGTGGCTGGAACTTGGCAATGGAGGGCTGTGAAAAGGGGTTTAGGCGTGAAGGGTTTTGGTGAAGGAAGAATGATGCGGCAATGGAGGGTGCTTAGGTTTAATGATTCGGCAATGGAGGCTTCAAGGAGGTTTTTGGACGTGCAAGGAGGCTTGAGAAAGTGTTTGGGACGTGCTTGGGGAAATATGTGTGCTCGGGTTGTGAATGGGGGTGAAGGCCTCTTTTTATAGGCAAAGGGAGAGGACTTTCCTAATTTGAATAGGAGAGAATCTCCTAATTGGTTTCTAATAAGGAATAGATCTCCTAATTGGGATTTGGGATTGGATTTGATTTGGTAAGGATTTGATTTGATTTCTTTTAATTAGGTAAGGATTTTACAAGATTTAAGCATGTGATAAATATACATATACCTAAATAGAAGCACAATGGGCGTGAATTACATCCTATGGGCATGGGTTTGGTTTGACTTGGTTTGACTTGGGTATTTTGGGTTTGGTTTGGGTTTGGTTTGGGTTTTGGGCCTTAGGTAAGCTTTGAAACAGAAGTCCAACAAACAACCGGAGCCAAACAACGAGGTTAAATCCAACAAAAATTCCATTTTCCAACTTTACCCATCCAACGTCCGTTTCCCGCGACTTTCAGGACTGAAGAGGTAGTTGCCTCCATACGAGACTCATCATTGGGCTAATGTGTAAAAATGCAATGCCTACAGTCGCCCCCACTTTGATGGGACTTGTGCAATGTGTGACAATGACAATCCTATCAAAGTACATGCAATGCATTTTCACTTACCTGGCTTGCCAGCTGCCACCTGGTATGCCTTCTGTGCTGAGTTGATAGTGCTAAACCCCATACCTAGGGTGTCGCGGTAGTCCACAATGCCAAATTTGGCGTGCTAAACCCCATACCTAAGGTGTCGCGGTAGTCCACGGTAGTCCACATAGTCCACATATTCCTCGGTAATCCACATAGTCCACATACTCCACGGTAGTCCAAATAGTCCACATACTCCACGGTAGTCCACATATTCCTCGGTAGTCCTCGGTAGTCCACATAGTCCACATACTCCACGGTAGTCCACATACTCCACGGTAGTCCACATAGTCCACATACTCCACGGTAGTCCACATAGTCCACATATTCCTCGGTAGTCCACGGTAGTCCACATAGTCCACATACTCCACGGTAGTCCACATAGTCCACATACTCCACGGTAGTCCACATACTCCTCGGTAGTCCACGGTAGTCCACATACTCCACGGTAGTCCACATAGTCCACATACTCCTAGGTAGTCCACGGTAGTCCACATACTCCTCGGTAGTCCACATAGTCCACATGTCGTACCTGGCGTGCTAACCCCGTATCTAGGGCGTCGCTGTGGTCTGAATGCTAACCCCGTACCTAGGGTGTCGCAGTGACGTCTCCGTACCTAGAGAGCCACAAAATGTCTGAATAGTCCACATGCCGTACCTGGCGTGCTAACCCCGTACCTAGGGCGTCACTGTGGTCTGAATGCTAACCCCGTACCTAGGGCGTCACTGTGGTCTGAATGCTAACCCCATACCTAGGGTGTCGCAGTGACGTCTCCGTACCTAGAGAGCCACAAAATGTCTAAGTGCTAACCCCGTACCTAGGGTGTCGCGGTGACGTCTCCGTACCTAGAGAGCCACAAATGTCTGAGTGCTAACCCTGTACCTAGGGTGTCGCAGTGACGTCTCTGTATCTAGAGAGCCACAAATGTCTGAGTGCTAACCCCGTACCTAGGGTGTCGCAGCTGTGATATCTCCATACCCGGAGTGCCGTACCTGACAAAACTGATCTGACGTCTCCATACCTGGAGTGTCGTACCTGGCTGATCTGATATCTCCATTCTCGGAGTGCCGTACCTGGCAAACTGATCTGAACTAATGTGGGCCTCGCCCCCAGAATGTCATACCGGCAGAACTGATACCGAACCAATGTGGGCCTCACCCCCAGAATGCCATACCCGCAAGCCTGCTATTGATGCTAATACGGGTGTAGGACACAGAAACTGAGCGACGCCGTTCCTAGGCTCGCGGCCTAGTTGGGAAGGATTACATAACATGGAGTCGCCACCCGGTGTGAACCGGGACAAAGATTTAAGGCCGCACTCACCCCTCGCAAGGGAAGACCTCAAACCGTTGGGTTCGGAATGGTCCCTTACTTATGTCACTTGTAATGAAAGGATTCATGTAATAATTTAAACAAGCCGAAGTAACACTTATTCCTAAGAGTATCATGCTTCTAAATTCACATTTATAAAATAAAATATGCGCCTAAATGTACATGTATTTCACATATATCTTACATTTGAATTTGCATGCTTAACATATATCAAGATAGCAACTAACATACAACTTTACTTGCATATCACATTCAGAAAAAGACACAAGCACACATATTAACCATATAAGCACACATATGGGCACTTTTCAAGTGGTACGTGGAATTGTGGCCCAAGTACAGACCGCACTACCGTCCATTCGGAATCGGCTACGGAATTTACGTCTGGGTTTCCATCCGATATACCGCAAGAAATAATGCTCAAATGTTATCATGACATAAGCATACGAATTGTGACACATTTGCATAAGAAAGATCAACTAATAGGCAATTATGCCTGAATATAATAAGACAGACTCAGTTCAGTGTGTGTGCGTTCGTGTAGCGTTCGTAAACGCGTTCGAACGGAAATGAAACAGAATGCTCACGTTCGAGTAGCGTTCGTAAACGCGTTCGAACGGAATGAAACAGAATGCTCACGTTCGAGTAGCGTTCGTAAACGCGTTCGAACGGAGACGAGACAGGATGCTCACGTTCGAGTAGCGTTCGTAAACGCGTTCGAACGGAGATGAGACAGAGAGCTCACGTTCGTATGGCGTTTGTTAACGCGTTCGAACGGATACGAGACCTGACACATAATAAGGCAAAAACACATGCACGTTCGAGTTGCGTTCGTGAACGCGTTCGAACGGAAACGGACCTGATGCAATACATAAACAGAAAACAAAAGGGCGCGGCGAAGCACTGCCGTAAAGGTGACCTTTTGGGGCTCTTGATCTCTCAAAGAGAGGACCTTTAGACCAACATGCTAAGCCCATGCGCGTCACATCACACATGCAAGAATAGAACCAATCATATCAACCAAGTATGCCCGATTGAACGCATCTTACATCCAATCCGAACACACGTCAACCGGCGCGGCAAAGCATCGTGGTAAAGGGCTTTTAGCCCCTCCCCATAGGGGATCTCACAACACACTTACTAAGCCCATGCGCTCGATCGACTTATACATACGAAAATAAAGATAATAATAATATCAAACTAAGTATGCTCGATTGAACGTATCTTGCGTCCAACTGAACATACATCAACCGGCGCGGCGAAGTAGTGTCACGAAGGTGGCCTTTTCGGCTCTTTGTCTCACAAATGGAGGACCTTTGGACTAACTCACTAAGCCCATGCGCTTGGTTGAATCATACAAAAATAAACAACATATTGAATTCAAGAGAAAACTAAATAAACAAAAAGCAACACAACGAAAGAGAGATGGTGCCGTTTACTCAAGCGGTACGTGGAGTTGTGGCCCGAGTACAGATCATATTACCGTCCATTCGGAATCGGCTATGAAATTTATGTCCGGGTTTCCATCCGATATACCGCGAGAGTTGACACATCTCTCATTCATCTAATGCCCACAACATATTACATATCATAATTCATGCATATTTACATACTCAAAAATCACAACACACATTTCAACATTACAATCATACAAGGAATACTTAATAAATAATGCAGAAAAGGAAAACAATTGTGAAAGATACCCTCAGGTCTAACCTTTTAAGTCGTCTCTCGGACTCACGTTCCACGAAGATCAAAAGGGGGGTAAAGCTCCGCAACTTTTCTGGTCCCTGGTTCAACGTCTTAGCTCACTGCTTCGCTGCTTTGCTTATTGTTCGAACTCCGTTCTGCTCCTGTTCGGCTCCTGTTTTGCTGCTCGCTGCACGGGCTACCTGTTTCAATGTTTTCAAAGAACTATTCTAAGTTGTGTGGGTTCTTAGTGCAATTAGAAGTGATTATTTTTAGGATGTCTATGTAGTTTTATGTTACTGTTTTTTTGTGAAGATTTGGGGCTGTTATGTTAAGGTGATTTAGGAGGTTGCTTAGGCGTGTTTTAGGGTGTGGTTTTTTGTAGTAATTTTCGGTGGTGGAGGGCTGCTGTATAGATGGCTGTTTCGGCTACAGGGGGAGGTGGCTTGTGGTGGTTTCTTTGTTTTCTTGCTTGTGTATGTGTGAAGTGTTTTCTCTTTTTTGCTTGTTTGGTCTTGGGTGTGATTTTGTATTGTGTGAAGGAGAGGAGTGGCCTTGGTTAGGGGTTGTTTATATAGAGAATGGCTAGGGTTGACAAGGGAAGGGATTTTGTGCATTTAATTAGGATATGATTTAGTGTTTAGCAAGGAAAGTCAAAGATTGAGGGGGGACAAATTTGGTTTAGATTAGGAAGTCAATACTTTTAAATTGGTGGATATCTTATTGAATTAGGAAGTCAAATATATGATTGGCTTTAATTGGTTAAGATTGATTTTAATTAGGCAAATCTTATTTTTAGTTTTAGTATATAATATATTTAATTTAGGCATGATTTTAGTTTAAGTTGGCAATTGTTTATTTTAATTGGTAAATGATTTAAATATTTCATTTAATGTTTAATATTTAATTTAATATTTAATTACTTAATTTGGGATGTGTTTTATGGGCTTTGGGGAGCTAAATGGGCTGGGTGTGAGGCTAGCAGCAAAACCAGAATTACCGACACCGTTCGAACGCTCCCTCGAACGCTAAATGAACGCCCGCAATCTGTTTCCCGTTCGAACGAAGCAACGAACGCAGCACCAACGAATACAGTGAGCTTGTTTATTCTGAATTCCCCCTTCCGATATCCATTTCCCGCGGCTTCCGTGACTCAAAAGATAGTGCCTCCAAATGAGACTCATCATCGGGTTTCACATGCGAAAATGCAATGCCTACAGTCGCCCCCACTTTGATGGGACTTGTGCAGTGTGTGACTTTGAACAATCCTATCAAAGTTATGCAATGCATTTTACTTACCTGGCTAGCTAGCTGTCTCGAGCTGAGCTGATACTGCAGTGGACCTCGATCCTGAGACGCATCTCGATGCTGCTGATGATGTGGACCTCGAACCTAGGACGCATCCCAATAGCTGCAACCGACAACGGGGGCCTCGACCCTGGGACGCATCCCAATACCGCTGACAAAATGTGGACCTCGACCCCGGGACGCATCCCGAAAATGATGATGCAGTGGACCTCGATCCTGGGACGCATCCCAATAGCTGCAACCGACAACGGGGGCCTCGACCCTGGGACGCATCCCAATACCGCTGACAAAATGTGGGCCTCGACCCTGGGACGCATCCCGAAAATGATGATGCAGTGGACCTCGATCCTGGGACGCATCCCAATAGCTGCAACCGACAACGGGGGCCTCGACCCTGGGACGCATCTCAATACCGCTGACAAAATATGGGCCTCGACCCTGGGACGCATCCCGAAAATGATGATGTGGAGCTTCACTCCTCAGCCGATATGGGCTTCGCCCCCAAGCTGGTACAATGTGGAACCTCGCTCCTTAGCCGATATGGGCTTCGCCCTCCGAGACCCATACCCGGAACTTAACTTCATTGGGACCTCAATCTTCAGATTACTGCCCATATCAAATGCTGTGCCTTTACTATCTCTGATTGGCTTACTGCTCGCTCTTTTCCGTCTTCAACACCTGTTTACACAAAACAGAACAAACACCAAAAAATATGCAATAGGTTACGTGTATGCATGTATGCATGAGTTTTCTTACTCCGTTGGGTTAGGTCTTCCGCTGGCGACCAAGTCTTCTCAAGCAAAGTACAACTTCAACCTGTCCACATTGATTGGTTCTGTGAATTCATTTCCTTCCAAGTCTGATAGCTTCACTGCTCCATTTCCCAGGACCTTCTGAACGACGTAAGGTCCTTCCCAGTTAGGCCTGAATTTCCCTCTCGGATCCGTCGTCGACGGCCTCGACTGCTTAAGTACCAAATCACCCCTTCTGATCTTTGTGGGACGTACTTTCTTGTTGAATGCCCGGGCTAGTCTCTTCTGATACAACTGCATGTGATACAAAGACTTCGTTCTCTTCTCATCCAACAGTACCAACTGATCAAATCTCTGTGCGGCCCATTCCTGTTCCGGTAATTCTGCCTCTGCCAATACCCTCAGGGACTGTATTTCCACTTCTACTGGCAATACTGCTTCCATTCCGTAGACCAAGGAGTAAGGTGTTGCACCCGTTGCCATTCTGACCGACGTTCTGTACCCCCACAAAGCATACGGTAACTTCTCGGCCCAATCTCTACAATTTTCTGTCATCTTGGCTAAAATTGTCTTTATAGTCTTGTTGGCTGCCTCAACTGCCCCATTTGCCTGCGGCCTGTACGGTGATGACTTGTGGTGGCCTATCCCGTGCCTCTGTAACATTGCCTTCGTCTCTCCTTGAAACTGGACCCCGTTGTCTGTCACTACATGATGCGGCATACCATACCGACAAATGAGGTTCCGAGCTATGAACCTTGCCATCTGCTTCGCTGTAACATTACGGAAGGATTCGACTTCCACCCACTTTGAGAAGTAATCCACTGCTACTACTATGAAGCGATGCCCATTAGATGCATTCGGTCGAATTTCCCCGATCATGTCGATCCCCCATGCTGAGAACGGCCATGGCTCTGACAGCCCGTGCAATTCTGTGTGCGGTAAGTGATTCAGATTACCATGTGCTTGACAGTCATGACAGTGCTTTACCATCTTCGCGCAGTCTGTCTCCATGGTTGACCAATAAAACCCCTGTCTCACTATCTTGCGGGACAAGTTCAGCCCATTCATGTACGGGCCACATACTCCGGCATGTACCTCTTCATTACTTTCTGAGCTTCTTCTTTTCTCAAACATTTCAACTGAATACCGTTTGCCTGCCTCTTGTACAGTTCTCCTCTCAAAGTCACATACTGGGAAGCCAACTTCTGAATGGCTATTCTGTCTTTTCTGCCGCCCGCCCCTTCCGGGAATTCACCATGTTCCAGATACCTCTGAATGTCATAATACCAAGGCTTACCATCGTCAACCTCAACTTCCAGAATTCTTTCTATCTCATAAGCAGGTTTACTTGCTGTTGTCAGTATCAATGGTCTCATCACTAACTTCTCTGGATTTTCCCAAGTCGCTGCTAGTGTAGCCAATGCGTCTGCCATCTGATTCTCTTCCCTCGGTAGGTGCTGAAATTTACACTCGGGGATATCCTGTGCCAATTTTCTGAGGTGAAACAGATAAGGCTTCAACCGTTCTTCCTTCAATTCCCATTCCCCTCGCATCTGCTGGACTACCAACATAGAATCTCCGTAGATTTCCACACTCCCGGCCTTCAAGGCTATCAATGCTGTCAGGCCAAAAGCACATGCTTCATACTCAGCCATGTTATTAGTCACTCTGAAGGTCAGCCTCTTAGCCAAGGTAGAGTCTCTCTCTCTCGGGGTTACTATCACGATCCCAATTCCGGCTCCCTTGTATTTCACTGCTCCGTCAAAATACATCTTCCATCTCTGAACTGTTATTGCCTGGATCTCTTCATCCGGAAACTCAAATTTATACTGATCCCCCTCAACAGGTTGCAATGCCAGAAACTCTCGCTACTGCTCGTCCCTTGATCACTTTGGAGGTGATATACTCAATGTCAAACTCTGTCAACAATACCAACCACCGGCCCAGTTTTCCCACTAGTGAAGGCACTGAATGAAGATATTTCAGAGGATTCTCCTTTGCCACCACCTGGATCTTGTAAGACTGGAAGTAATGTCGCAACTTTCTGGAAGCCCATACCACTGCAAGACAGATCTTCTCAACTTCCTGATACCGAGCCTCATACGGAAGCAGCTTCTTACTCAGATAATAAACTGCATGTTCTACCCCTGTCTCATCTGCCTGTACCATCATACCTCCCAATGCTTCTGATTCTATAGCCAAATACAATATCAAAGGTCTACTCGGCCTCGGAGGTTTCAATACAGGAGGCTTTACCAAGTACTCTCTGATTCTGTCGAAGGCGGTCTGACACTGTTCATTCCACCTCACTGGCTGATCTTTTCTCAACAGTTTGAAGATAGGCTCACATATCGATGTCAACTTGGCAATAAACCGACTGATGTACTGAATCTTTCCCAAGAATGCCCTGACTTCCTTTTCTGTCTTCGGTGCAGGCATCTCTGTGATTGCCTTGATCTTTTCGGAGTCTATGAGGTCTTGGATTTCATGGCGGAGTCGGGCGCAGTTGTCGGTGTCATGGCCTTTTTGTTGGTGGAAGTGGCAATAAAGGCTTAGGTTAATATGTGGTGGTAGGGGATTGGGTAAAGGTTTGGTATCCAAGGGTTTTAAAAGCCCTTGCCTCTTCAACTTCTCTAGCACCTTAGACAGGGGCCTTCCCAAGTTGGAAAACTGCCTGTTCCGGATAGCAGCAACTTCAGCAGAAACGGGCTTTGTTCCCGATGTTCCCCCAATGGGCCTCCTGTTTAGACCATAGAATTTTCTATTCTCGCCTCTTCTTCTTCAATATCCATGACAGTTTCCCTCAACTGCCGAAAGTCTGCAATCATTGAGGTCATCCTCCTCACTTGCCGTAAATGGAGGGCTTGGTGCCCTTGATGATCATCTTGATCTGATCCTTCTCCGAAGGCCTAGTCTGCATTTTCAATAACTGACCCCTCCACCGGTCCACATACTCCTTAAAACTCTCCTCCGCTTTCTGCTTAACATTCTCCAGATCACGGAGTGACAGATCGATCTCCAAATCAGTGACATACTGTTTCAGGAAGGCATCAGCTAACTCCCTCCAATCTTCCTTCACCTTCTTTTCCAAACTGTGGTACCATACCACGGGAGCCCCTTCAAGCGACATCCCAAACATTTTCTGCACCTGACGCTGAGACAAGCCAACTGAACTCATGACTGATACAAACTGTCGGAGATGCACCCTCGGATCCCCATTCCCGTTGAACTTAGCCATATCTGGCATCTTGAACTGTGCTGGCAACTGTTCCTCAAAAGTCAATGTGTCATAATCCAGCAGATCTTCATTCTTACCCCTCATCTTGCGGGTAACTGACTCAACCTGATCCCGAAGTTTCTGCAACTCTGTCTGAGACCCAGATACTCTGCCTGCTGGCTCTCTGCCTATCATCATCAAACGCGGGGAGATCATCCCCAATCTGTTCGGAGATTCCTCTTGCCTCACATCCCCAGAATTAACCCCGGCACGAGACCCAGCTATACCAGCCATAGCAGGTAGTCAAAGCCTGCAACTGTTCAGTGATCTTGGCGAGACCATTCTCTAACTGATCCATACGGGACACCTCATTATCGGATTCACTCATACTTGTTCTTTTAGTGAGTCTGGTTCCTTCTCTAACCCAAACGGTATCTATGGTGTCTTTTAAGACACAGAGGATGTTAACAGGGTATATGTATGCATGATATGCATAAGAAATATATAACATATATTAAAGCGAATAAAACTCTTAAACAATCGGCCTATTATCATTTTAGAAACTTTTGGGACACTGTCATAAGGGTGAACCCGTCCCAGTTTAAATGGCACAACGAGTTCACGTCTTACGGCAAAGAGCCCAACTAAATCCAAATGATAATATTCCGAAGACAAGCACTCAAGGTGGCCCATCAATCACTTAGAAGCTTTTGGCCCAATAGTCATGAAATACGTTCTTGTCCCAGTTTAAATGGCCCAACAAGCCCATATCCCATGACAAATGGTCCAAATGGATCCAAACGGTGATGTTCCCAAACATAAGCATAGAAGGGAGATAATGCAAACATAACATAATATATTTTTTTCATAATGGCCCATCAACATTTCAGAAGCCTTGGGCCTAATAGTCATACAGTACGAACTTGCCCCAGTTTAAATGGCCCAGCAAGCCCGCATTTCTGACAATAGTCCAACTGCATCCAAATGAGGACGGTCCACAAGCACATACTCAAGGAAATAATTGCTACTTTAACCATACAAACCGGTCTATGGGTGGATTTGCAAGAGTATGGACAAAGGCTCTCACTGGCGAAGGATAGCCCACAACTAGGTCTTCCCACTCAAGGGTTCGAGCGACCAAGTGAGCGTATCCCTTTTTATACACTAAGGTACGTGCCAATGAGCTATGGTGTGTGATGGACTGTCAATGGATTTCCCGTTGTAGATCCCCCAGAGGGAAGGTGGAGCGAGGCTCACTTAAATACCCAAGCCTCTTAGGCTCTTATCGCTTGTTGTCAGGAATAAACAACGAGTCCTCCAAATTAGTCCATCACAAAGGCTACAAGTAGATGGCCATATAGGTGCCCTCACAGCTTTTCCTTCTAGAAAGGTAGTGAATGAAGGAAGACACCGAACCATTACCTAGCCTCAAAGTGCCCTTGATTAAACCCTCACTTATCCACTATAGACATAGCCAATTAAAACATAAATCCACTCATTACAAGACAATATTTCGGGGCCAACTTTACGTCCCCAGTGGAGTCGCCAGACTGTAGGACACAGAAACTGAGCGACGCCGTTCCTAGGCTCGCGGCCTAGTTGGGAAGGATTACATAACATGGAGTCGCCACCCGGTGTGAACCGGGACAAAGATTTAAGGCCGCACTCACCCCTCGCAAGGGAAACCTCAAACCGTTGGGTTCGGAATGGTCCCTTACTTATGTCACTTGTAATGAAAGGATTCATGTAATAATTTAAACAAGCCGAAGTAACACTTATTCCTAAGAGTATCATGCTTCTAAATTCACATTTATAAAATAAAATATGCGCCTAAATGTACATGTATTTCACATATATCTTACATTTGAATTTGCATGCTTAACATATATCAAGATAGCAACTAACATACAACTTTACTTGCATATCACATTCAGGAAAAGACACAAGCACACATATTTAACCATATAAGCACACATATGGGCACTTTTCAAGTGGTACGTGGAATTGTGGCCCCAAGTACAGACCGCACTACCGTCCATTCGGAATCGGCTACGGAATTTACGTCTGGGTTTCCATCCGATATACCGCAAGAAATAATGCTCAAATGTTATCATGACATAAGCATACGAATTGTGACACATTTGCATAAGAAAGATCAACTAATAGGCAATTATGCCTGAATATAATAAGACAGACTCAGTTCAGTGTGTGTGCGTTCGTGTAGCGTTCGTAAACGCGTTCGAACGGAAATGAAACAGAATGCTCACGTTCGAGTAGCGTTCGTAAACGCGTTCGAACGGAATGAAACAGAATGCTCACGTTCGAGTAGCGTTCGTAAACGCGTTCAAACGGAGACGAGACAGGATGCTCACGTTCGAGTAGCGTTCGTAAACGCGTTCGAACGGAGATGAGACAGAGAGCTCACGTTCGTATGGCGTTTGTTAACGCGTTCGAACGGATACGAGACCTGACACATAATAAGGCAAAAACACATGCACGTTCGAGTTGCGTTCGTGAACGCGTTCGAACGGAAACGGACCTGATGCAATACATAAACAGAAAACAAAAGGGCGCGGCGAAGCACTGCCGTAAAGGTGACCTTTTGGGGCTCTTGATCTCTCAAAGAGAGGACCTTTAGACCAACATGCTAAGCCCATGCGCGTCACATCACACATGCAAGAATAGAACCAATCATATCAACCAAGTATGCCCGATTGAACGCATCTTACATCCAATCCGAACACACGTCAACCGGCGCGGTAAAGCATCGTGGTAAAGGGCTTTTAGCCCCTCCCCATAGGGATCTCACAACACACTTACTACTAGCCCATGCGCTCGATCGACTTATACATACGAAAATAAAGATATAATAATATCAAACTAAGTATGCTCGATTGAACGTATCTTGCGTCCAACTGAACATACATCAACCGGCGCGGCAAAGTAGTGTCACGAAGGTGGCCTTTTCGGCTCTTTGTCTCACAAATGGAGGACCTTTGGACTAACTCACTAAGCCCATGCGCTTGGTTGAATCATACAAAAATAAACAACATATTGAATTCAAGAGAAAACTAAATAAACAAAAGCAACACAACGAAAGAGAGATGGTGCCGTTTACTCAAGCGGTACGTGGAGTTGTGGCCCGAGTACAGATCATATTACCGTCCATTCGGAATCGGCTATGAAATTTATGTCCGGGTTTCCATCCGATATACCGCGAGAGTTGACACATCTCTCATTCATCTAATGCCCCACAACATATTACATATCATAATTCATGCATATTTACATACTCAAAAATCACAACACACATTTCAACATTACAATCATACAAGGAATACTTAATAAATAATGCAGAAAAGGAAAACAATTGTGAAAGATACCCTCAGGTCTAACCTTTTAAGTCGTCTCTCGGACTCACGTTCCACGAAGATCAAAAGGGGGGTAAGCTCCGCAACTTTTCTGGTCCCTGGTTCAACGTCTTAGCTCACTGCTTCTTCGCTGCTTTGCTTATTGTTCGAACTCCGTTCTGCTCCTGTTCGGCTCCTGTTTTGCTGCTCGCTGCACGGGCTACCTGTTTCAATGTTTTCAAAGAACTATTCTAAGTTGTGTGGGTTCTTAGTGCAATTAGAAGTGATATTTTTAGGATTGTCTATGTAGTTTTATGTTACTACTGTTTTTTTGTGAAGATTTGGGCTGCTGTTAAGGTGATTTAGGAGGTTGCTTAGGCGTGTTTTTAGGGTGTGGTTTTTTGTAGTAATTTTCGGTGGTGGAGGCTGCTGTATAGATGGCTGTTTCGGCTACAGGGGGAGGTGGCTTGTGGTGGTTTCTTTGTTTTCTTGCTTGTGTATGTGTGAAGTGTTTTCTCTTTTTTGCTTGTTTGGTCTTGGGTGTGATTTTGTATTGTGTGAAGGAGCGGAGTGGCCTTGGTTAGGGGTTGTTTATATAGAGAATGGCTAGGGTTGACAAGGGAAGGGATTTTGTGCATTTAATTAGGATATGATTTAGTGTTTAGCAAGGAAAGTCAAAGATTGAGGGGGACAAATTTGGTTTAGATTAGGAAGTCAATACTTTTAATTGGTGGATATCTTATTGAATTAGGAAGTCAAATATATGATTGGCTTTAATTGGTTAAGATTGATTTTAATTAGGCAAATCTTATTTTTGTTTTAGTATATAATATATTTAATTTAGGCATGATTTTAGTTTAAGTTGGCAATTGTTTATTTTAATTGGTAAATGATTTAAATATTTCATTTAATGTTTAATATTTAATTTAATATTTAATTCCGATATCCGTTTCCCGCGGCTTCCGTGACTCAAAAGATAGTGCCTCCAAATGAGACTCATCATCGGGTTTCACATGCGAAAATGCAATGCCTACAACGGGCCTCGCCCCAAACTGATGTTGATGTGGGTCTCGCCCTAAACTGATGCTGATGTGGGCCTCGGCCCTGGGATTCATTCCATATTCTGACGACATGGGCCTCGGCCCTGGGATTCATTCCAAATTCTGAAGACGTGGGCCTCGGCCCTGGGATTCATTCCAAATTCTGAAGATGTGGGCCTCGGCCTTTGGGATTCATTCCAAAATCTGACGACGTGGGCCTCGGCCCTGGGATTCATTCCCTGGATTCATTCTAAATCTGACGATGTGGGCCTCGGCCCTGGGATTCATTCCCTGGATTCATTCCAAAACTCTGCTGATATGGGCCTCGACCCTGGGATTCATTCCCGGATTCATTCCAACACTCTGATGATGTGAGCCTCGACCCTGTGACTCATCCCCAAAACTGAAACTGATACGGGTCTCAACCCTGAGACTCATCTCCAAAACTACTACTCATATGTTCCTGATTATGGTTGGCTTGTCTTTGCCGCTTTCTCTTTTTCTTCCTTGAAACCTGTGAATACAAAACAAAACAAACACAAAAAAGAATGCAAAATATGTTACGTGTATGCATGCATGCATGTATGAATTTCCTATTCCGCTGGGTTAGGTCTTCCGCCAGTTCTCCAGGTGATTGCCCAATCTTCTCTCTGGTCTCATGACTCAATATCTTGTTATGTCCCTGATTCACGATGTGGTAGACTGGTTGCCCCCAGTCTTGGTTAGCTTTCTGCTCTCCGCTGTTTGCACTTGGTCAAGATGAACCACATGTGGGGGGCCTTCTATATCATCATACTATGCTACGAAATAGTCTCAAGTTTTATACATATCATTATCCTCAAAGAATGCCTAGTAATGAAACCAGAGAACCTTCAAAACATTCGATGCAACTCAAATCCAAGTCTTTGAATAAGATCTAAGCCAGACTCAAAGTGTGTGTGTGCAAAGGTTCTTTCACAGTTTGATCCTTAAGTAAGCCAACTCAATGATTTCATTTCAAAAATCGAGATCGAAGGGTCAAACCAACCTAGATGTCTCAGGTATGTTCTGCAATTGCTTTTCCGTGCTCAATGTGGTATGGTTTTCTTTCTCTTCCTTTGTCTTTTTTTTTTCTTTTCATTCGTTTTGAACTTCTTTTTTCTTTTCTTTTTCTTTTTCTATTTTTTTCTTTCTCTTTTTTTTTCAACACACCTACCCTTTAAGGTAGCATTTCTCCTCATTGTGGTCCTAATACTCGCCCATGGGTAGCTTCACGCTTATCGATTATAGGCGGTTCAATTCTTTCCTTTAGAGACCTTTTCTTTCATTTTCAACCATACCACACATCATAACATAAGCAAATCAGGATAGGCATTTAGGCGAACGGTCATTCACCGACCTACAATTTCTTCAACTAGTCACATTGCTAACTACTACTAAGGTTTTCACCGCTAAGAACCTATAGTGAAGTGCTTACGAGTCTAACAGAGATTAATCATTCAAAGTATCAGATAAAAGCACATTAATAGTTTATCTTTTCTAAGGTTTCATCTTAAAGCAATCTATTTCATCATCGGACATATGTCTAACTTATCAGGGACTAAAAAAAAACAATTTCTTTTTTTTTCTTCTTTTTTTTTTCTTTTTTTTTTTTTTTTTTTTTCTTTTTTTTTTTCTTTTTTTTTCTCTCTCTCTCTCTCTCTCTCTTTTTTTTTTTTTTTTTCCTTTTTTTTTTTCCTCTTTTTTTTTTCTCTCTTTTTTTTGAAGGCCCCCTCAATGGTCTTTCTATCCTTGCCGTAAAGTTTTCTTTTCCTCGATTTTCCTTTTCCCCCCCGATATCCATGTTTGCTAAACTCTTCTTTGACAAGTCCTTTTTTATCCCTAACCCAACAGATATCTATGATGGCTTTTAAGACACGAGGTTTAACATGATGCATGTATGCATGAGATGCATGAGATGCGTGCGATGCATGTAATATATAAGTCATAAGAATTTTACACTAGTTGGCCCATCAGCATTTTAGAAACTTTTGGCCCGATTGCCATAAAGCACAGACTCGTCCCAGTTTAAATGGCCCAACAAGCCCATACTTCATGACAACAAGTCCAACTGAATCCAAATGACAATGGTCCAAAACATAAACATAAAGGAATGATTTCTATTAGTTCTACGACTAAGGTTCACATGTGGGTTTTCGGGAGTGCGGACAAAGGCTCTCATTGACGAAGGATTGCCCACAACTAGGACTCCCCACTCAAGGGTTCAAGCGACCAAGTGAGCACACCTTTTTTATACCTTACGGTACGTGCCAACGAGTTATGGTGTTTGACTAACTGTCGAATAGATTTCCCATTGTAGATTCCCAGAGGGAGGGTGAAGCGAGGCTCTCTTAGTACCCCAAGCCCCTTAGGCTCTTATCGCTTGGTGTCAGGAATAAACAACGAGTCCTCCAAACTTTTGTCACAACGAGCTACAAGTAATGATTATCTCGGTGTCTTCACACGCTTTTCCTTATAAAAAGGTAGTGAGTGAAGGAAGACATCGAACCGTTACTAGCCTTAACAATGCCTTTGATTACACCCCTTTCAACTCACTATAGAAACGATTAACTAAATCACAAATCATAAACATCACAAGACATGATTTCGGGGCCGATTCAAAATATCCCCAGTGGAGTCGCCAGACTGTAGACAACAGAACCTGGGCGACGCTTTTCTAGGCTCGCGGCCTAGTTGGGAAGTATGAAATAACATGGAGTCGCCACCCGGTGTGAACCGGGACAAAGATTTAAGGCCGCACTCACCCCTCGCAAGGAAGACCTCAAACCGTTGGGTTCGGAATGGTCCCTTACTTATGTCACTTGTGATGATATAATTTGTGCAATAAACTAACCGAATCTATTCATCATTCATGCTCAAGGGTACTTAGATCTAACATGCTTTCATCCCAAATAATTTCACGCAATGTAACACAACAAGCCTATTGAACCATTAAACCAACATGTATAAATCATTACCCAAACGCATCATAAACTAAGAACATGCATAATGAACAACCTAAACATGCTTTAACAAATAAATAACAAACTAAATTAAACCATGCTTTAAATAATAAACATATAACCTAAAGACTATAACATGCTCAAATACAAATTAGATGAGACAAGATATGTGTATCTTAAGTGGTACGTGGCATTGTATCCCGAGTGCAGACCATACTAACCGTCCATTCGGAGTCGGCTATGGAATTTACGTCCGGGTTTCCATCCGATATAACACAAAAGAGAACACATATCCCGCTCATCCAACAATCACATCATGCTTCAAACGACTCTCATGCAATTATATATCAAAATAAATAAGACAACAATAAAGAAGATAAGTAGAAAGGTGCCCTCAGGTCTAACCTCTTTTGTCGTCTAAGAAAGGGCGTTACACGTCCGTTGGAAGGGTGAATGATCCGCTACTCTTTTAGTTCACCAACTCAACATCCTTCCTCGCTGTTTTGCTATTCGGGCTGCTGTTCCAAGTCCGTTTCGCTGCTGTTTCGCTGCTGCGTTTCAGGTCACTGTCTTGGTGGTTTAGCGGACTGTTTTGGGTGATTTTGAAGGCTTGGGGAGGTGCGTTTGTGAGGGTTTTTTAGGGAAACTTTATGGAGATTTTTGGGATGGTGTTTAGGTGATTTTAGGACTGTTTTAGGGGCTAAAGTCGCAACAAATACTGACCAGAACAGGGGACGAATGTGCAGTTCAAGGTGCAGTGAGGGGTTTTTCGGGACTGTTTTGGGCGCTGAATTGGAGCTGTGAATGGGGGGTCTTTGTGCGAATTTGGGGATGTATTTGAGGCTTATTTTAAGGTGTTTTAGGGCTGTGAATGGTGGCTGGAACTTGGCAATGGAGGGCTGTGAAAAGGGTTTAGAGACGTGAAGGGTTTTGGTGAAGGAAGAATGATGCAGCAATGGAGGGTGCTTAGGTTTAATGATTCGGAAATGGAGGCTTTAAGGAGGTTTTTGGACGTGCAAGGAGGCTTGAGAAAGTGTTTGGGACGTGCTGGGGAAATATGTGTGCTCGGGTTGTGAATGGGGGTGAAGGCCTCTTTTTATAGGCAAAGGGAGAGGACTTTCCTAATTTGAATAGGAGAGAATCTCCTAATTGGTTTCTAATAAGGAATAGATCTCCTAATTGGGATTTGGGATTGGATTTGATTTGGTAAGGATTTGATTTGATTTCTTTAATTAGGTAAGGATTTTACAAGATTTAAACATGTGATAAATATGCATATACCTAATAGAAGCACAATGGGCGTGAATTACATCCTATGGGCATGGTTTGGTTTGACTTGGTTTGACTTGGGTATTTTGGGTTTGGTTTGGGTTTGGTTTGGTTTTTGAGCCTTAGGTAAGCTTTGAAACGGAAGTCCAACAAACAACCGGAGCCAAACAACGAGGTTAAATCCAACAAAAATTCCATTTTCCAACTTTACCCATCCAACGTCCGTTTCCCCCGCGACTTTCATGACTGAAGAGGTAGTTGCCTCCATACGAGACTCATCATTGGGCTAATGTGTAAAAATGAAATGCCTACAGTCGCCCCCCCACTTTGATGGGACTTGTGCAGTGTGTGACAATGACAATCCTATCAAAGTACATGCAATGCATTTTCACTTACCTGGCTTGCCAGCTGCCACCTGGTATGCCTTCTGTGCTGAGTTGATAGTGCTAAACCCCATACCTAGGTGTCGCGGTAGTCCACAATGCCAAATTTGGCGTGCTAAACCCCATACCTAGGGTGTCGCGGCAGTCCACGGTAGTCCACATAGTCCACATATTCCTCTCGGTAATCCACATAGTCCACATACTCCACGGTAGTCCACATAGTCCACATACTCCACGGTAGTCCACATATTCCTCGGTAGTCCTCGGTAGTCCACATACTCCACGGTAGTCCACGTACTCCACGGTAGTCCACATAGTCCACATACTCCACGGTAGTCCACATAGTCCACATATTCCTCGGTAGTCCACGGTAGTCCACATAGTCCACATACTCCACGGTAGTCCACATAGTCCACATACTCCACGGTAGTCCACATACTCCTCGGTAGTCCACATACTCCACGGTAGTCCACATACTCCACATACTCCTAGGTAGTCCACGGTAGTCCACATACTCCTCGGTAGTCCACATAGTCCACATGTCGTACCTGGCGTGCTAACCCCGTATCTAGGGCGTCGCTGTGGTCTGAATGCTAACCCCGTACCTAGTGTGTCGCAGTGACGTCTCCGTACCTAGAGAGCCACAAAATGTCTGAATAGTCCACATGCCGTACCTGGCGTGCTAACCCCGTACCTAGGGCGTCGCTGTGGTCTGAATGCTAACCCCGTACCTAGGGCGTCACTGTGGTCTGAATGCTAACCCCATACCTAGGGTGTCGCAGTGACGTCTCCGTACCTAGAGAGCCACAAAATGTCTAAGTGCTAACCCCGTACCTAGGGTGTCGCGGTGACGTCTCCGTACCTAGAGAGCCACAAATGTCTGAGTACTAACCCTGTACCTAGGGTGTCGCAGTGACGTCTTTGTATCTAGAGAGCCACAAATGTCTGAGTGCTAACCCCGTACCTAGGGTGTCGCAGCTGTGATATCTCCATACCCGGAGTGCCGTACCTGACAAAACTGATCTGACGTCTCCATACCTGGAGTGTCGTACCTGGCTGATCTGATATCTCCATTCTCGGAGTGCCGTACCTGGCAAATTGATCTGAAATAATGTGGGCCCTCGCCCCTAGAATGTCATACCCGGCAGAACTGATACCGAACCAATGTGGGCCTCGCCCCCAGAATGCCATACCCGGCAAGCCTGCTATTGATGCTAATACGGGCCTCGCCCCAAACTGATGTTGATGTGGGTCTCGCCCTAAACTGATGCTGATGTGGGCCTCGGCCCTGGGATTCATTCCATATTCTGACGACATGGGCCTCGGCCCTGGGATTCATTCCAAATTCTGAAGACGTGGGCCTCGGCCCTGGGATTCATTCCAAATTCTGAAGATGTGGGCCTCGGCCTTTGGGATTCATTCCAAAATCTGACGACGTGGGCCTCGGCCCTGGGATTCATTCCCTGGATTCATTCTAAATCTGACGATGTGGGCCTCGGCCCTGGGATTCATTCCCTGGATTCATTCCAAAACTCTGCTGATATGGGCCTCGACCCTGGGATTCATTCCCGGATTCATTCCAACACTCTGATGATGTGAGCCTCGACCCTGTGACTCATCCCCAAAACTGAAACTGATACGGGTCTCAAACCTGAGACTCATCTCCAAAACTACTACTCATATGTTCCTGATTATGGTTGGCTTGTCTTTGCCGCTTTCTCTTTTTCTTCCTTGAAACCTGTGAATACAAAACAAAACACACAAAAAAGAATGCAAATATGTTACGTGTATGCATGCATGCATGTATGAATTTCCTATTCCGCTGGGTTAGGTCTTCCGCCAGTTCTCCAGGTGATTGCCCAATCTTCTCTCTGGTCTCATGACTCAATATCTTGTTATGTCCCTGATTCACGATGTGGTAGACTGGTTGCCCCCAGTCTTGGTTTAGCTTTCTGCTCTCCGCTGTTTGCATTTGGTCAAGATGAACCACATGGTGGGGCCTTCTATATCATCATACTATGCTACGAAATAGTCTCAATAGTTATACATATCATTATCCTCAAAGAATGCCTAGTAATGAAACCAGAGAACCTTCAAAACATTCGATGCACTCAAATCCAAGTCTTTGAATAAATGATCTAAGCCAGACTCAAAGTGTGTGTGTGCAAAGGTTCTTTCACAGTTTGATCCTTAAGTAAGCCAACTCAATGATTTCATTTCAAAAATCGAGATCGAAGGGTCAAACCAACCTAGATGTCTCAGGTATGTTCTGCAATTGCTTTTCCGTGCTCAATGTGGTTTGGTTTTCTTTCTCTTCCTTTGTTTTTTTTTCTTTTCAATCGTTTTGAACTTCTTTTTTTTTCTTTTCTTTTCTATTTTTTTCTTTCTTTCTCTTTTTTTTCAACACACCTACCCTTTAAGGTAGCATTTCTCCTCATTGTGGTCCTAATACTCGCCCATGGGTAGCTTCACGCTTATCGATTATAGGCGGTTCAATTCTTTCCTTTAGAGACCTTTTCTTTCATTTTCAACCATACCACACATCATAACATAAGCAAATCAGGATAGGCATTTAGGCGAACGGTCATTCACCGACCTACAATTTCTTCAACTAGTCACATTGCTAACTACTAAGGTTTTTCACCGCTAAGAACCTATAGTGAAGTGCTTACGAGTCTAACAGAGATTAATCATTCAAAGTATCAGATAAAAGCACATTAATAGTTTATCTTTTCTAAGGTTTCATCTTAAAGCAATCTATTTCATCATCGGACATATTTCTAACTTATCAGGGACTAAAAACAAACAACATTTTCTTTTTTCTTTTCTTCTTTTTTTTTTTTTTTTTTTTTTTTCTTTTTTTCTCTCTTTTTTTTTTTTCTTTTTTTTTCTTCTCTCTTTTTTTTTTTTTTTTTTTTTTTTTTCCTTTCCCTTTTTTTTTCTCTCTTTTTTTTTGAAGGCCCCCAATGGTCTTTCTATCCTTGCCGTAAAGTTTTCTTTTCCTCGATTTTCCTTTTCCCCGATATCCATGTTGCTAAACTCTTCTTTGACAAGTCCTTTTTTTTTATCCCTAACCCAACAGATATCTATGATGGCTTTTAAGACACGAGGGTTAACATGATGCATGTATGCATGAGATGCATGAGATGCGTGCGATGCATGTAATATATAAGTCATAAGAATTTTACACTAGTTGGCCCATCAGCATTTTAGAAACTTTTGGCCCGATTGCCATAAAGCACAGACTCGTCCCAGTTTAAATGGCCCAACAAGCCCATACTTCATGACAACAAGTCTAACTGAATCCAAATGACAATGGTCCAAAACATAAACATAAAGGAATGATTTCTATTAGTTCTACGACTAAGGTTCACATGTGGGTTTTCGGGAGTGCGGACAAAGGCTCTCATTGACGAAGGATTGCCCACAACTAGGACTCCCCACTCAAGGGTTCAAGCGACCAAGTGAGCACACCTTTTTTTATACCTTACGGTACGTGCCAACGAGTTATGGTGTGTGACTAACTGTCGAATGGATTTCCCATTGTAGATTCCCAGAGGGAGGGTGGAGCGAGGCTCTCTTAAGTACCCAAGCCCCTTAGGCTCTTATCGCTTGGTGTCAGGAATAAACAACGAGTCCTCCAAACTAGTTTGTCACAACGAGCTACAAGTAATGATTATCTCGGTGTCTTCACAGTCACAGCTTTTCCTTATAAAAAGGTAGTGAGTGAAGGAGACATCGAACCGTTACCTAGCCTTACAATGCCTTTGATTACACCCCTTTCAACTCACTATAGAAATGATTAACTAAAGCACAAATCATAAACATCACAAGACATGATTTCGGGGCCGATTCAAAATATCCCAGTGGAGTCGCCAGACTGTAGACAACAGAACCTGGGCGACGCTTTTTCTAGGCTCGCGGCCTAGTTGGGAAGTATGAAATACATGGAGTCGCCACCCGGTGTGAACCGGGATAAAGATTTAAGGCCGCACTCACCCCTCGCAAGGGAAGACCTCAAACCGTTGGGTTCGGAATGGTCTCTTACTTATGTCACTTGTGATGATATAATTTGTGCAATAAACTAACCGAATCTATTCATCATTCATGCTCAAGGGTACTTAGATCTAACATGCTTTCATCCAAATAATTTCACGCAATGTAACACAACAAGCCTATTGAACCATTAAACCAACATGTATAAATCATTACCCAAACGCATCATAAACTAAGAACATGCATAATGAACAACCTAAACATGCTTTAACAAAAAATAAACAAACTAAATTAAACCATGCTTTAATAATAAACATATACCTAAAGACTATAACATGCTCAAATACAAATTAGGATGAGACAAGATATGTGTATCTTAAGTGGTACGTGGCATTGTATCCCGAGTGCAACCATACTACCGTCCATTCGGAGTCGGCTATGGAATTTACGTCCGGGTTTCCATCCGATATTACACAAAAGAGAACACATATCCCGCTCATCCAACAATCACATCATGCTTCAAACGACTCTCATGCAATTATATATCAAAATAATAAGACAACAATAAAGATAAGTAGAAAGGTGCCCTCAGGTCTAACCTCTTTTGTCGTCTAAGAAAGGGCGTTACACGTCCGTTGGAAGGGTGAATGATCCGCTACTCTTTTAGTTCACCAACTCAACGTCCTCCCTCGCTGTTTTGCTATTCGGGCAGCTGTTCCAAGTCCGTTTCGCTGCTGTTTCGCTGCTTCGCGTTTTTCAGGTCACTGTCTTGGTGGTTTAGCGGACTGTTTTGGGTGATTTTGAAGGCTTGGGGAGGTTCGTTTGTGAGGGTTTTTTAGGGAAACTTTATGGAGATTTTTGGGATGGTGTTTAGGTGATTTTAGGACTGTTTTTAGGGGCTAAAGTCGCAACAAATACTGACCAGAACAGGGGACGAAACTGTGCAGTTCAAGGTGCAGTGAGGGGGTTTCGGGACTGTTTTGGGCGCTGAATTGGAGCTGTGAATGGGGGGGTCTTTTGTGCGACTTTGGGGATGTATTTGAGGCTTATTTTAAGGTGTTTTAGGGCTGTGAATGGTGGCTGGAACTTGGCAATGGAGGGCTGTGAAAAGGGGTTTAGGCGTGAAGGGTTTTGGTGAGAAGAAGGATGCAGCAATGGAGGGTGCTTAGGTTTAATGATTCGGCAATGGAGGCTTCAAGGAGGTTTTTGGACGTGCAAGGAGGCTTGAGAAAGTGTTTGGGACGTGCTTGGGAAATATGTGTGCTCGGGTTGTGAATGGGGGTGAAAGCCTCTTTTTATAGGCAAAGGGAGAGGACTTTCCTAATTGAATAGGAGAGAATCTCCTAATTGGTTTCTAATAAGGAATAGATCTCCTAATTGGGATTTGGGATTGGATTTGATTTGGTAAGGATTTGATTTGATTTCTTTTAATTAGGTAAGGATTTACAAGATTTAAACATGTGATAAATATGCATATACCTAAATAGAAGCACAATGGGCGTGAATTACATCCTATGGGCATGGGTTTTGGTTTGACTTGTTTGACTTGGGTATTTTGGGTTTGGTTTGGGTTTGGTTGGGTTTTGGGCCTTAGGTAAGCTTTGAAACGGAAGTCCAACAAACAACCGGAGCCAAACAACGAGGTTAAATCCAACAAAAATTCCATTTTCCAACTTTACCCATCCAACGTCCGTTTCCCGCGACTTTCATGACTGAAGAGGTAGTTGCCTCCATACGAGACTCATCATTGGGCTAATGTGTAAAAATGCAATGCCTACACCAGGTTAATAAACCAATATATTACACAACCGTAAGATAACCACTTCATCTTTAAAAATTATATTGGAAGGATTCACAACCCTGGATAGTTTTATAAAATTGAATTTTCATAAATCTACTTTCAAGCAATTTCATTTACTTGTTTAAGTTTAAAGTCACCATCCAATCAAATAACAAATCCATTAGATACTCGTAAAAATTTGACTTCATAAATTAATAACAAAAGGTTTTAAGTCCTCGTGGATCGATACTTTTTATATTACTTGAACGATACGTACGCTTGCGTTATACATGTGAGATTATGCCGGTCAAGTTTTTGGGCCGTTGCCGGGGACTTATTTATCTCTCATTATTAGTTTTGAGGTTAGATACCTTTACTTGGGTCTAATTTTGTTTTTCTTATTATTTTTATTTTCTTGTGTTTCAGGTTTTGAGTCAGTACATGAGACAAACCAGAAGCTTTGAAATCCGACCGCTTGACCCAGAAATTGAAAGAACCATCAGACAGTTGAGAATGGAAAGGTGAGAAGGCCAAGAAGCAATCGTTAACATGGAACCTGAACCTTTGGATGTTGCACCACCAATTCCCATTCGAGACAGAACCATTCATGTAGTTGATGGACTCATTTCTTGTACTGTACTTCCTCCCTTACCAGCAAATGCGTGTGAGATCAAAACATGCATTCAGATGATTCAGAAGTCAATTCAATGGGGGAATGCAACTGAGGATCCTAATGCCCATATCAGCAACTTCCTGGAAGTTTGAGGTACTTTCAACTACAACCGAGCAGCTGAAGAAGCTATGAGATTGTGTGTTTTTCCATATTCTTTGAAAGACAGAGCTAAGGCTTGGCTACATTCATTATCACCAGGTTCCATCACAACTTGGAACACTCTAGCCACCAAATTCCTTGCAAAGTACTTTCCACTAGCCAGAACTGCAAAGTTGAGGAATGATATCACATCCTTTGTGCAACAAGATTCAGAATCCCTTTGTGAAGCTTGGGAAAGATTCAAGGATTTACTCCGGAAATGTCTTCATCATGAGATTGCAAAATGGCTACAAGTCCAAACCTTCTACAATGGACTTTCTGGAATAATGAGAACCACAATTGATGCTGCTACTGGAGGAGCTTTGATGGCAAAATGAGAAGATCAAACCTGGGACCTCATTGAAGAAATGGCTAACAATAATTCATTGTGGCTAACAGAAATGAGCTTGATCCAACGAATTGCTGGAATTTATGAAGTTGGAGCCAACACTGCAGTGAATGCCAAGCTGTATCAGATATATAAATTCATGGAAACTCTCAGCATGCAACTTAATACTAGATCCACAAGTTCACCATATGGAGGAGCACCAGAGCCAACCAACATAAAGAGACGGTGAATTATGTCAACAATTTCAACAGACGGGGGAACAATCCATATTCCAACACCTACAACCCAGGGTGGATGAATCATCCCAATTTCGCATGGAACAACACTTCAGGGCAAATGAACAATCCACCATCCGGATTCCAACAGCAAAACAAAGGCCAAGAGTATGATAAAGAAACAGGAATAACAAAAGTGCTGACCCACTTGAAAAAGATAGAAGAAAAACATGACTCTCAAGAAGCTATGTATGATGCTTTGTTTCAATCCTAATCAGCATTAATTCAAAGTCAATCTGCTTCTATTAAAGCACTGGAGAATCATATTGGACAACTGACCAATGCTCAGAGTTACAGACCGCCAGGTAACCTTCCTAGCAACACTGAACCAAATTTGAGGAACATGGGAAGGAGCAATGTCATGCCAAAATGTTAAAAAGCGGTACTGAAATCAACAAAGATGTTGGAGTCAAAACAACTGGTGAGGAAGTTCCAAAAGAAAGTAGCGAAGCAGTTCCACAGATGGAGGAAAAATAAGCAAAGGAAAAAGATCAAGAAATGATCACTCTACCTCCAGCTTTTCCACAGCATCTCCAGAAGAATAAACTAGACAAGCAGTTTTCTTGATTCTTGGAGATCTTCAAAAAGCTGCATATCAACATTTCATTTGCATAAGTGTTGGAACAAATTCCCAGCTATGTCAAATTCATGAAAGACATTCTTTCACAAAAACGGAGATTGGGAGATTACGAGACAATAGCATTATCAGAAGAATGTAGCGCCATCATTCAGAGGAAGCTTCCCCCAAAGTTGAAAGATCCTGGCAGTTTCATTGTTCCTTGCACCATAGGAGAACATGACTTCGGTAAGGCTTTGTGCGATTTAGGTGCAAGTGTTAACTTGATGCCTTTTTCTATTTACAGGAAACTGCAGATTGGAGAAACAATGCCCACCTCGTCTCTCTACAACTGCTGATAGAACGCTCGTATTTTCGAGAGGTGTAGGTGAAGATATACTGGTCAAAGTTGACAAATTCATTTTCCCATCAGATTTTATTATCCTTGATATGGAGGAAGATGAAGACGTCCCGATCATCCTCGAGAGACCATTCTTGGCTACCGGGCAAACCATTATTGATGTACAAAAAAGAGAACTAACCATGAAGGTATACGACCAAGAAGTAACATTCAATGTTTTTAAAGCCATGAATTTCCCGAAAGACGAAAAGAATGAGGAATGTTTCAGATTTGATGTGATACATAGTACCATCCAGAACTCCAATGTAATGCAAAGTTCTACTGAAAAACTTAAAGCATGTCAACTGCCTGTGGAGCCTGAAGATAAAGTGTACTGCGCACTGAAAAAGCCTATTCTTACACTACAAGCAACAGAAGAGAAACAGTTCCACCAGTTCAATGAAATGGAGGAATTTCACATACAGCCTTTTGAGAATGTCAAACTGTACAAAGAAAAGGCCAAAAAGAGACATGATGAGAAGTTAGTGCGCATACAACTGGAACCAGGACAGAAGGTACTGTTAAACAAATCAATGTTGAAACTTTTTCCATGGAAGCCAAAATCATGGTGGTCAGGTCCATTCTTAATCACCAAGGTTTTACCATATAGAGCCGTTGAGTTAGATGATCCCGACTCCAACAAAACATTCAAGGTTAAAAATAAGCGTGTCAAGCACTACTGGGAGAATCAATTGAGCGACAAAAAGAAAGTGTCATACTTTCAGATCCAACATAACGTTCGGGCAGTCATGTCTAGCTGGCGACGTTAAATTTAGCGCTAGTTGGGAGCCAACCCATGCAATTTGTATATATTGTGGTTTGGTCGGTTTTATTTTTGTGTGTTTAATTTGTGTAGGTAAAGTCAGATTTCAGGATGGAAGACGCTCTCGCAAATCTTCACAAGCAATTTCCTTCTCTCCCTCAAAACATTCTGATGAAAGTCTACAAAGCTCGCATGGAACTGATGAGACTACTGATGATCAAAGGTATTCCCACTGACATTCGTTGGATTATTGAAGCACGGGTCTGATTGGCAGGTGAGTCCTCTAACTCTTTTATTTCACATATGTCTGGTTTAGGAAGAAGCACCTATTCTAAAAAGAGAAGAGCTAAAAAGATGGGTGTTTGCTATAAATATGCTCGCATGACATGTAATACTCGTTGTCGTTCTTTAGGAATGGTATCTGATAACCGTGAAGATAAGATTAAATTCATTACGGATGGCTTGAGTAAGGAGTCTTTGGATGATATATTTAAGACTCTTGAGATGCATCCCAGTGGATATGTGCATCATGCAATTCACATGTTATATGCACAATTCTATAAAGAAAGACAACAGTATAGTCTCGAGAATCTAACTCAAAAAGACCATGTTTTCCAATTTATAAAAAAATTGGATGGGAAGTTTGTCTCTGACGCATAGACGTCATTCAAGCTGTTACTTTCTTGTAAATATATATCTCTTTGTCTTTTCCTAATACTTATAATTTGTTTTGTTATTTTCTTTTATTTTCTCCGACAAGATCCAGACTTTTTTACCTTTCACGATTTCTTTTATTGTTTTGCTACTAATCATCCTTTGGAAGATACTAGTGCTATTATTACTCACTCTTTTTCTGGTTCTATAAATTTAACTCATCATTGCACTTTTGAAGGCATCCAGAGCTGAGAAAGAAATACATAAAAATGAAAGCTACTTCAAAAAGAAGAGTGGAAAACATCTGTATGTTTTGCGATACTAGTGTTGGTACTAAGCCATTATACATAGAGGCAGCACATGAATTGGATCGAGTCTTAGCTGAAAGGAATATGCACCTAGTATATGGCGGTGGCAATCTAGGACTAATGGGGATCGTTTCAAAGGCCGTATAGGATGGAGGCAGTCAAGTCTTGGGAATCATCCCAAAACCTTTGGTGGAGGCAAATCTTATAGGACCATCAAACGGAGAAGAGCTGATCGTGCCAGGTATGTCTGAACATCTGGTGGAAATGATTAACCGTGCTGATGTATTTATTGCTTTGCCAAGAGGGTTTGGCACATTGAAGGAGATTTTTACAGTGCTATCTTGGGCGAACTTGAACATACACCAGAAACCACTTGGACTGTTTAACACTGATGAATTTTATGATTTTCTTTGTGTGTTTCTTGATGATGCCCGAAGAAATGGGTTCGTGTCAAAACCTTTAAAAGAACTCATCTTCACTGCCAGAACTGCCCAGGATTTAATTAACCAAATCTTAGCATTTGAACCACAAATTGACACTATCATTTACAAGATTAACTGGTCTGATAACGATCGTGGTAAGAAGCGTCGGATTAATATGGATCTTAACCTTTAATTTCCATTTAGATGTAGAATTTCAGCTAACCAGTACTATTTTCTAAACTCTTCTATACTTTTTAAGACATTGGGGACAATGTCTCGTTTAGGTTTGGGGGAGGGGAATAGTTAATTATTATCTTGTTTTTATAGTGTTATTTTTAGTCCAAAATTTTAGAAAAAACTCAAAAAAATTGAAAATTTTTACAAAAATCAAAAAAATATTTTCTGTTTTTTAATTTGATTAATCAGGTGAAATTGGTATGAGATAGATGTGTAAGGAATTTCCATTCCTGAGACGTATCTCAGCCTATTTCGGAACAAAATAATTTTTGTTTATTTCCTTTTGAATTATTTAATTAGTAAGTTCTCCATAAAACTGACTAAAATGGATCTTCATATGCTCAATTGACATGTATTATCAATATGCAACCATATACGGACATGAGCTGAAATTGAAAAGATTGTAATATTCAGTACTCTAGTTTAATTGGAGGAAGCATCTATAAAAAGCGATGGAGTAAAAAAAAACCGTCTAAGATCCGAGTTATTAAGCCTGAATGGGTGTTTTAACACCTAGTGCCCTAAAGCCAACTGGTTTGGGAGTCACTGGCCCAAAGCTCGTTACATGGATCGAAGATGTTGCAAAAATATATATATAGGAAGTCCGAGTAGTTAAGTCCGTAGGGGTGTCTTAACACCTAGTTCCCTAAAGCCAACTGGTTTGGGAGTCACTGACCCAAAGCTCGTTACATGGATGGAAGATATTGTATATAAATAAAAAAAAATGAAAAATCAAAGAAAAAAATCAGAAAAATTATTCAATTGCTACAAAAAAATGTGAATTATGATAAAACTTTAGGACAAAAATATTGCTCTCTTTTCAATTACACTTGTGAATATTGTGGGCATAATGACTCGATTAATATCTTGTTAGTTGTGTATATGGAGAATGGTAAAAATATTCGGAGAATTTACTTATTTGGTAATTTAGAAAGAAACAAAACAACTACTAACTTGGATAAGAAGTTTCACCTGTTTAGTCACTAACTTCTTTATTCTATTTTCTCTTGTCTTTTTGCTTTTGTGTGCATTAGTTTTACTATCTTTTTTACTTTTATCAAACGTTTGTGGGTATCGTTACTGTAAGCCCTCACGAGACTACAACTCGTCCACTAGGGACACATAGGGGGTTTAAAGGCTTGTTGCATATGCTAAATGCAACCGTGATCCATACGAAAATGGCTTAGTTTAATTTTAATTGTTTCTTGTATTTTATTATGTTGTTTTGCTTGAGGACTAGCAAAATGTTAGGTTTGGGGGTGCTCTGAGCGGAAAATATATCAATATTTACCGCCCCTTTTACTTAATATTTTGTTTAGTTTCTCGGGTTTGATGAACGTTTTGATGTGTTTTAGTTTATTTTGTAGATAAAATAATATTGAGACTTAATGGAATCATTTAGGAGGAAATGTGGGTCAAATAAGGGCAAAAATTGGACTTGACATATTAATTTTGGAGATTGGAAACTTGAAAGGGCGTTCTAACGAAATACAGTTTCAGAAATTCTAATTTTCCGCAATTGTCGTATTTTAGGCATAACTTTTACTCCGATATCAGATTGAGCTGATTCAAGTTCCAGATTAAAGAAGACTCACAGATCGACAACTGTGAAGAACAAAATAATTTCGAATTCTGAAGATGTCATGACCGAAATTGATGAAACATCCGGAAGTGTGTTATGCGTAATTATTAAAGTAATTTTCAAAGCAAAAAAATAAAAATAAAAATAAAAATAAAAATAGTCAAACTTCTACCAAACATGATATTAATTAGTGGAGGATTTGGTGGAGCAATTAGTGGAGCAATTAATAATGGATTTGGTGGAGCAATCAGTGGAGTAATTAATAATGGATTTGGTGGAGCATTTAATAATGAATTTGGTGGAGGCAAAATTTTGCCTATAAATACCAAGCCATTTCATTTGTAAATTCATGCTTTCTTCTACGTAATTCCTTAAGAATACTAAGAAGATTGTATCTTATTTGTTTATTTACAGCTTTCAGTAATTAATTTTTGCATTTTGCAATTTCTTTTCTTTACTTTTCAGTCTTTACTTTCTGCAATTTACTTCTACGCACAATACTTTTCTTTATTTACTTTTCAATTTTTACTTTTCAGTAATGAGGAGGTAACTCCCCCTTGCAGGGTAAAATGTAAAGCTTTTATTACTATTATTTACATTAATCTCCCTTAATTATAATATTTAAACTATTTAAAACCTGGCTTAAGGAGGATACCGCTTTATTGGTCGGTTGGTAATTATTGAAATTGGTTTTAAACTTGACTAAACTGGATACCGCCTGATTGGTCGGTTGGTAATTAATTATTAATTTGATTTATGCAGGATAACGCCTATATGGCTGGTTGGTAATTATCACATAAAGTTTATATATTATAATAAGGGAGATATCTAAAATAATAGTGATAAAAGTGGATCATTTTACTCTAGTATTTTCTTTTATTGTATTTTTACATTTTTACTTTTCACCATTTACTTTTCAGAATTTACTTTTCCGCATTTACTTTTCAGTATTTACTTTTCAGCATTTACTTTCCAACATTACTTTATGTCTTTTATTTTATTTAAGCTTTTACTAGCCGTAAATATGTGTCGTAACTAAGCCCATTATCTGGGGTTGTGATGAAGTCCAATATCACCGGTTTATAAGGGGTTAAATTACGGTTTGTGTAATATAATGGTTTATTTATTGAGTCTTAGTCTTAATGCATCTTGTTAAATGGCCATTAATAAGATTGATTCAGTAAACTTAAAATGAACTTGGAAAATGGATTTTAGGTTTAAGACCTTAGACTTAATAGCCCACGATCTTCCTTGAGGATATATAACCCTTTAATAGATTTCCTTACAGGATATGAATATACCTGTCGGGCGGGGGTAGCCATAATTGGAACTTAATCTTAATGAATTCAGATAACTTAATTGACATATGAATATGAATAATTGGGTTACACTGAGTGTTTGTATCTGACCATCGGAAGAGGCTTTTACATAATTTCGTGTTCCAGGTTAATAAATCAATATATTACACAACCGTAAGATAACCACTTCATCTTTAAAAAAAGATATTGGAATGATTCACAACCCTGGATAGTTTTATAAAATTGAATTTTCCTAAATCTCCTTTCAAGCAATTTCATTTACTTGTTTTAAGTTTAAAGTCATCATCCTAATCAAATAACCAATTCATTAGATACTCGTAAGAATTTGACTTCATAAATTAATAACAAAAGGTTTTAAGTCCTCGTGGGATCAATACTTTTTATACTACTTGAACGATACGTGCGCTTGCGTTATACGTGTGTGATTACGCCGGTCAGCTATCTAACCAATTTTCTATCTCCATCTCAAGCTATTAAGTCCTCGACTTTAAAAATTGTTTAATGTAGAAATTGCTAACCCTTAAAATTATGGCTTCATCCTTTTTATATAAGCCTCTAAATCTACCATTCCACAAACTCTGATGTTAGCTCATGTCACTTAGTCATCATTACAGTCATAACTCTCATCAACCACCCTCAATCTGGCCAATCAGATCTACTTATTCCTCTACCACTGCACCGATCTATGGCGGCCTCTAGCGGCTCTGTTCACTCTACCGCCCTATGGCGGCTAGCAGGGCTTACGATCATTGTGAGCCGATATTTTCCCACCGTCATCATTAGCCTTCTAGAAGCACTTCTTCCCAGGTAGGGCACATGCCATATGACTCCAATACAGGTCGACCTATGATCTCATCTTCATTCCTCAGGTCGGTATACCGATGTAGATATACTTGCCAAAGCCATGCCTTTCAACTTTTAAACTTGCTCGTGTCCATACGTGCATAGACGCCATCGGGTCGAGCCTAATAAATTCTTAGACAATCCCAAATCTCTCTCTTCACGTGGTCGGATCTGTATTACTACTTGCTTCATCCTCAAGACGTTCTACTCTCAGAAGAACTTCTCTGTACCATAAGGTCGGGTTTTTCTCTCAAACCACATCTCTCTCAGAACTCTTGGGTCTTTATTATCCACTTTTGACCAAGTACAATCTCTTTTATAACTCTCATCGGTATCTTAACCTTCCTGAAGATAGCCTTTCAAAATCGACCATCAACACCTTCTGTGAAGCGGAAATTTGAGTACTACTTTTTCCTTGTTATAACAAATTGGCAAATAATGGACTAATAATTCTTGTTTTACTCGAACCATTGAGTGGTGCCCATCAGTAACTATACATGCATGAATGGATAAGTAATTGGTTTGGTCTAAAGGATCCCAAATTGTTGGTATTTATTAAGTATTGGGTTTAGCCATCAATGTTTAACGTGGCTAGGTAATATACTTACGTATGGCAGATCTCCTTAATTTTTTTTTTTTCAATTGTTAGTATTAATTAAATAATAAAAATATTTTTCTGAATTTATAAATTAAATCCTTAAAAATTATAAAATTCCCTCCTTCACCCTTGCTTACTAATAAAATAGAAAATTCTAAGTTTTTATGTATTATTGGTTCTTGGCCGTTAGTGATTCTACCGATAATGTTCCTTCGTAACAACTTTTATTAATGTTCGATGGTTATTTGGGTATCAAGATTTAAAGAATGGGAGAAGCAAATAATAATTTAAATTTGCATAATTCGTTCAGTAAGAAAATTAAATTTGTCAGGAACAAGTAGCTTTATGGTGATACGTTTACTTTCTCAATTGTTAACAAGTTATAGTTAAATTATTTATTTATTAATTATTTTATTTTATTTTATTTGATATTAATTAGTATTTTTATTAAATTATTTGATTATAAATATTAATTTATTATTATGATATTTTATTAATTAATTAATTATTAATTCAATGATAGATTTATAATTTCCTTTTAACATTTTTAAAACTTATGTTATAAGCCCATAAAATTAGGATTGCCGAATGGGTTACCCCATTTTCATTCCTACTCCCTATTTTTCGCTTAAAAGTTTTATTTATTTTTTTAATTATCCATATCATTTAGAATTTGAATAAAACTAAAAATTTTATCTTTTATCTTATTTAATTTAAACTTCTAGCTTTTTAGTACTAACCTTTTTAGTTCCATAATTATGTGATATATATTTTTAATATCATTATTATTAATATTCATTTTTAATTTTCTACCATATAGCTCAGGGTATGAAAATTTATTATTTATAAGTCACCAACTTGTTTTTTTTTTTTTTTTCCAAATTCAAAGTCTAGAATTTGTAACAGCGGTAAGGATGAAAAAAAACCTGGGCTCGACCTGGTCAGAGATCAAAAAAATTCGGATCGGATAAAGCCCGATCTGAATCCGGACTCGAGTCGGGCCGGCTCGACAGATACTCAGGTCGGGCTTTTCCCAGACTCGGGGCCACAATATTACTTGATAAGCCCAGCTCATTGCCACACTTAAACAGCGGTCATCTCCAATCCCAGCAGGCCACATAACCCACATACAAAGTCTTCCTTATCTCTGCATACACCTCACTAGCCCACTTCCTGCCTGACAAGTGTTAACTGCTTCTTCATGCCCACGCTAGCTTCAGCCACGGTTACCTCGTTATCGTACGCCGCCTCTTTGAGTCCCATTAGGATAGGGGACTTGGGTACTGGAGTGCCTGTAGTTACACATGGGCCGTTGGATTTTCTTCCAATGGCCCACGCTAAACAATAAAAAAGCTGGAGATAGATTCTCTCCCCAAAAATCCAACGGTTAAAAATATATTCTCCGGTAACGCTGGAACTAGAGCCCCTTGCACCCAGTCCCATCCTCACCGCCTCCAATCCCTTGATCTTCTTAACCCTCAACAGCATATCACGTCGAGCCGTAGCCAAGTCGATCTTGGCTCGAAACAACGTCGCAATGTAATATGATAAAATCAGAAAGATATCCACCACGCTCATGTACAACAGATCCTTATCGCACATCATGACGGCAATGACCGACTTGAAGGACTCGAACATGAAGTGGAGGTGCATGTAAGATTTTATGATCGTAATAGCCAAGATCTTGAATAATGTGATTTTCACAATCACAAAATAGACCAATAGAGCGTATCTTGATCCATGACGAGAGCAAAAAATGGTCAGTCTCCGGAGGATTGAGTTTCTCTCTCTTGACCCTAATAGACTTGATATTTTTCTTGAAGGACAGAAAATACGTGAGTGGGGATGAAAGATGACAAATACTAGGTTGCTTTATATAGACATTTCTTCCGGGTAGAATATGAAATTATCTCTTATTAATTAACAAATAGAATAATATCTGATATTATATTAAACCCATAATAAATACACTTCGGCCACATAAAACCAATAGATTGGGCTTGATCCTAAATTAAGGTTAACATTCTCCCACTTGGCCCATGTGTTATTATACACTTTTATGGTTTAATAATAAACATAATTGCGCATAATATAAGATATTTTTAATCATAATATTATATAGGAAATGCTTTCCTTGGGCAGCGGAAGCATGTTAGGCACTCGGGTAGGACTTGAAAATTTTTTATGCCCTTCTCACCAAGAGGCCGAGTGATACCAGTACCACTACTGAAATTTTGCTTCTATTTTAGATAAAATTCCAGCCCCGAAACAGCCCCGAAACCGTCCCCGAATAGCCCCCGAACAACGGCACAAAAACTGGACTGTTTTGGACCCGACTCGCGCCTAACACACTACCAAAATAACCCCTGAAATGCGTGAACTGTTGTGATATTTTCAGGTCTGATTTTTCAAGGAAAAACAGCCCTATGTGTTTTCCAAAAATTCTAGATTAAAGCGGAAACAAATCGAGCCCCGTTTCACCAACAAAAGTTGCGGCAATGAGGAAGAAAGAGCCTCACTGCTGTGGGTTATAAAGAATGAAAGAGATGAGTTTTGGTTCAACACCACAAAGTCTTCCGAGCTGAAACACAAAGTCTTCCGAGCTATATCTCGTTTCCAACAAAAACTAGTGTGGGTTAGACTCACAAAATTAATCCCTAAACGGTTTAGAGATTAATGTCATACCAAGGAAAAATTTTATTTTTCTTCTTGTTATTATTTTTATTTTTTCAACACCTTGAGAGAATTTGGAGAAGAAGAAGATGGAGGCTAGGGTTCAAGAATGAATTTTTTTTGCAAAAGAAAATCATATTTCTTTTTTATACCTAGGGTTTGTAATTTCCAAAAATCACAAAACCCTTCCCCTTCCAACCTTAAATTTTCGGCCAACACATGTGTGAAATCAAAAATTTTGTAACAACAATCTTAATTACCATAATGAGAAAATATTACAAAATTAAATATTCAATTAACCTTTTGAAAAAAATAACTTCCAAAAAATAATCAAGGGTTTCCATAACCCAAAACTTGAAATTCCAATAATGGGCTTATTAAATTATATCACATTTAATTTAATTTTATACATTTAATAATTATCATATAATTATTAAAACCATATATTAACTGTTAATATATAGTTTCAACTGTGACAAAATGATATTATTAATCATATTAATAATATTTATTCATATGTGAGTATATAATTGGACTATCCAATTATACTAAATCCGCTACAGTATATTGAGCTAGCACGGTGACCAAATGGACCTACGGTTCCGAGCTCCAATAATCTCGAAATATTAATTAAGCTCTTAATTAAATATTCCGAATTATTAACTCCGGGTTATTCCATTAAAAACCCGAAGTTGCACTCTTGTTGCCGCAAATAATATATTAATCCGAACCACGTCGGTGTCCATCGATATAATCATTACATACAGATTAACCCTTCACGAGTATCTTGTAATTAGAGCCGAGTCATAATGTCTGTTATATCCCTCTAATTATTTTTACCTTAAGTATCATTGATTCTCTAATGAACGATTTATTCATAACAATTTTGAATGTTAATCTTTCTATTCGTAATAGAAAGACTTAAGCGCTCTAACCGTTCAAGTATCGAATCAATCCTTAAGAAAGATACTCATCTACTTCTCGCAAGAAGGAGTGAACTCCATATCTATGTAAAACATCCACAGCTACACACCAAACCATGTCTCCAAGGTACGTAGATATTGGTCGTGATTGCTACACCAACCTCACCTTTGTAAATAAAAGGACATAGCCTGCCATGCAGGAGTTCGTAGTACACTCATAATTAAGATCATTCCATATATGACCATCTAGTAGATCGAAATGAATTTCTCTATTTAGCGGATATTATGAGTAAGTCATTTCTATCTGGGTCCAGTCCTGTATGATCACGTCATACAAGGTGTCTCCATTCTCATGTCTCCATATGGATGATCCCGGATCAAGGTCGCCATACAATTATAGAATGGACCGCAACTATAGATAAACCACAACTATGGACTATTTTAGATTATTAACTTCAGACTTAAATCCTCTTGTGTATTACACTCATACACTAAGTTTGAAGGCAAATGAGTAATCTAGGGTAAACATGATAATATACAATATGTGATATTAAACAAATAGTTTGATAAGTGAATAATGCATCATTTTATTTCATAAAACATAATACCGTTTACTTTATATGATGCTTTAGGGCATATATCCCAACATATTGGCCACACCATAAAGTCATTATCAAGTATGGGAACTAATAAGGATCATAGCGGTCGTACATCAATTTATCGACATAGTCCATTCTATATATCACGATACTAGTTTTATACTTAATATGACACATAATAAGGTATTCGATAATGGTCCAATAATAATTTCTTTTTCAGAGACAAAGAAAATCATGAATAATTCACATAATGCATTTATGTATATGCCAATCATAATAAACAAGATTCATATATTTATATTAGAAATAAAATAAACAAGCTCAAAGTGTCAATCTCATAATAACATAAAACATAAGATAACATCAATGATGACATCCAATAATCCCCATTCGTTCGACATGATCAACGAATGCCTTGGGGGCAATCCTTTCGTCAATGAATCTGTAACCATAAGATATGTGCTAATGTGTTGTATTGACACCATTTGTTTCTGAACTTCTTCCTTAACGACAAAGTATTTCAATTCCATGTGTTTAACACCCTTCGAATACTGGTCATTTTTAGAAAAGAAGACTGCTGTAGAATTATCACAATAAATTTTCAGCGGCATGGCAATAGTGTCGATAATTCCAAGTCTTGAAATAAAGTTTCACAGCCATAAACCATGAATCGTAGCCTCAAAGCATGCCACGAACTCAGCTTCCATAGTGGACAAAGCAATGACAGATTGTTTTGTGCTCTTCCATAGACTGCTCCCCCAGCTAAAAGGAACAAATAGCCTAATGTGGATTTTATGGTATCCACGCATCCATCGAAATCTGAATTTGAATATCAAATCACCGCGAGGTGACTAGATCTCCTATATATGAGCATATAACCTTTCGTTCCTTGCAGATACCTCAAAACATTCTTTACAGCTTTCCAATGATCTACTCCTCGATTACTTTGATACCTGCCCAGCATTCCGATAGCAAAACTGATGTCTGGTCTGGTACAAGTTTGTACAAACATCAAACTTCCAACAATAGACGCATAAGGAATTAGTTCCATATGTTTGCGTTCCAATTCATTCATTGGATATTGATTGAGACTGAATTTATCTCCATTCTGAATTGGAACGACACTTGCAGAGCATTTTCCATCTTGAATCTTTCTAAAACTTTATTAATGTATGCTTTCAGAGACAATCCCAACAATCATTGTGATCTATCACGAAATATTTCTATCCCTATCAAATAGAATGCCTCACCCATATCTTTTATGTGAAAGTTATTAGAGAGAAATTCCTTGGTTTGACGTAGTAAACCAATATCATTTGTAGCAAGCAAGATATCGTCAACATACAGAACCAGAAATATAAACTTACTCCCATTGATCTTTAGATATATACATCGATCAACGATGTTTTTCTTGAATCCAAAAGATGTGATGGTATTATTGAAATTGAGATACCATTATCGGGAAGCTTGTTTAAGTCCATATATTGACTTCTTAAGTTTACACACCATATGTTCCTTTCTGTCAACTACAAAACCTTCATGTTGATCCATAAAGACTTCTTCATCCAAATTCCCATTCAGAAAGACAGTTTTCACATCCATTTGATGGAGCTCTAAGTCATAATGAGCTATCATTGCCATAACGATTCTTAATGAGTTCTTTTTAGAGACATGCGAGAATGTCTTCTTATAGTCAACACCATCTTTCTGAGTAAAACCTGTTGGACAATTATGACCCATAGCATCACTATTTGTACAGATCATGGTGTTGTTGTACAAATTAACTATGTGACAAAGGAAATTGCTCTTCTATCATTTGTAATTAGATTACCAAGATGTATAAATGATAGAAGGTCCATATGATTATTTCCAGATTGAGATGATATGAGACATTATCAATCCATAAAGGTTTAATCATTAAATATACCTAGTCGTAGTATTATCGAGATTGGACATCGATAATGCGGAATAGACTAGTATTATACTTGTGCACGTTGTGGGAGTATAACAACATAGTTCTCATATATTTGGGTATAGGATACTCATGTAAGTGTAGTAGGAGGTTGTGTTTTACCGATGGTACGAAAAACAGCTTCACTCTGGATAGACCCCTCGAAATTCCATTGGTAGTATGACTATGTGTCTATGGAAGTCCGAATCAGGGTAGGTGTATTTGGTCTTAACCTGAGACTTGCACCGCTAATACTTGCGAAAATCAATGTACTTTGGTTTTGGTCGTCCAGGGCTTTAACATGTTCTGTGTACGCCACTTCTGGGTATATTGAGAATCGTAGTGTATTGGGTGTGATGTCGAGATGGAAGTATCACTCCAGTCATAGTGGAGATGATGATCACGTAGGATACGGAACTCGTTCTCTTATATGCTGCAGCTATCGGGATATTATGACTAGATCATGTTTATCCGATTATAGAGACTAGTTACCAGAGATCTGATATGTGCTTCGTTTGGGTTAGACACATTTCCAGCCACAGGCCTTGCACGTGACATCCGATACTGGATCGTAATACGCAATACTACGTATACTACACCTGATATAGATCACATATTCCTGTAAGGATATTTCTGGAGAATTGGGTAGGCATGGCGCTTTGCTAGAAGCCAACCTTGTCTTGTAAATCGGTAAAAATGTAGTACTAGGTACGTACGTGTTCGGATAGTTCGACGACCGGATTTACTGCCAACATATCCGGGGATCTCATGGGTCGCTTTTTGAAGATTCACCGATGACGTATGACTCGCACTTTATTAATCTGGGATTAATTAGATGAGAGAGAAAATTAATCTGGGATTAATTGCGAAGATATTTTATCTGGGTTAAAATATTATTTAAAGAGAGAGAACGATTAATTTGGAATTAATCGATAAATTAATATATTCGATATATTAAACGAAATTGGATTTCGACGCGGAATTAAAATTAGATTTTAATTCGGGCGAACGAGTTAATTTAGAATTAATTCGTTAGTGATGTGAATAGTAATTTTGCTAGGCATAATTATTTAATTACGTTGCAACGGAAAATTTGTTAATTTGGAATTAGCGAACCCGAGCCCGGGAGTGTTTGTGGGCGCACTCGCATTGCGAATTATAGTGCAGCCCACAAGTCACATCAAGCGTCAAAACATTAGTCACATCAAGCGTAAAATCATTAGTCACTTTGAGTGATATGACAACTTGTCACTTGATTGATTGATGGAGGTGGTTGGATGGCTTTAATGCCATTTACCAAATTTTGAATTTGGTATATCTTAATTGATTTTGGAAAATCAAATTAACCTAACACATTTCTCTCTTCTCTCTTTTCTCCTTCACGCCCAAGGGGCTGTTTTTTCTTCTCCATTTTTCTAGTTTCACCGTGAGTTGAAGGAGAAGCAAATGAAATTTTATGGTAAAATTTCCGGAGTACTAGCACGCTTTAGGAGTCTTGAGAAGGTGATAGGGAACCGATTTGTGAGCATGGAATTACAACACAAAGCTTGGAGCTTGGTGGATCATCCATGGCCGAATTTGGAGGAGCACAAAAATCCCACTGCCGTGAGCACATTGGAGGAAGAAAAGAATTTTTTTGTTCGTCGCATCGCTCAACCGATCATTGTAAGTATTCTGCAACTTCTTTGATGTATTCACATGTGTTTCATTGCTTAAATTGATCCTTGGGACTTAGTAGAAACCCAACAATGGTATCAGAGCCATTTTGAGCATGAAACTTGATTTAGGGTTAAAATTGGGTAAATTGTATTGGAGCATGATTTGATAAAATTACTTGATTGTGTATGCTTAAATGACGTTTAATTGAAGTTGTATTGGATCAATTTCATGAAAAGTTGATTGGATCAATTTTTACCCAAATCTTAGGCTTGGCCGAGAGTTTCAATGCCCTATGTCATGGTGATTTTTTGATTTTTGATTCATTGGATGAGTTGAAATCAATTGGGAATTGTTGATTTGAGAATTAATTGGATTGAATTTGAAATTGGACTAAATTCCCTAAAATGCGGAGACAAAGAAAGCATGGAAAATGATTGATTTTTGATTAAAATGTGTTGGACATGTTTTGATGTTAATGAGCATAATTAATTGAGAAAATTTGTGTTTTGGAAATGTTAATTTGGGTAAATAATTATGGCATACACTTTAGGTTAATTAAGTTGTGAAATTTGGAATTTGGTAATTTAATTAATTGGGCCTATTTTGGAAATTGGGCTTGAAAAGTTGTAATTGAGCTTAATGGGCTTGGTTGTACCAAGATTGGTTTAGGCTAAATTGGTTGGATCCAATTGGGCCCAAAACCATCTCCATAAAGCCCAATTATGACTTAATGGACCTTTAATTTTAATTAGGCCTAATGGGCCTAAATTGGTTTCTTGGCAAATAAGGGTGATTCCTTCAATGGGCTTTGGTATTTGGGTTTGACCCATATTGACCAAAAGTCCATGCCTTAAGAAATTAATTAAAAGCCCATTGGACTTTAAATTAAATTGACATTGGATGTTAATTGGGCTTGGAGACCCGTAAAGATTAGATTTAGAATCTAAGTCGTAAAGGTACTTAAAAAGTGTAATATTTAATTTGGAATTAAATAAAGAATTAGTATTAAATACAAATTAAATTGGATTTAATGTTGTAGTTTAATTTAATTCAAGAATTCGTCCTTTGAGTACTTATTCGCAAAACGAGTTGGACTCGCGCAAAATCAAATCGTAGTTTGAACATTGGATGGTCATTAATATTCAGATTAATTAATTGGATTAGATTGATTGATAACATGCTTGTGTGAATACATGGTTGCGATGCATGAATAATGTATATCAGATGGATATTAGATCGGTGAGGGCAATTTTGGAAATTGTTGTAATAAATTAGAATTTATTAATTGGACCTGCGTGTCCAGCCAATTACCTCCTTACTCTTTGTAATTCTCTTCTCACCTATTCCCCTCAATGTAAATGATGTTTCTTTAGAAGTGTTATGTAATCGGGTAGAAGTAATACTTGTGCTAGTGGGAGAAAGGAAATGGAGAGATTTGTTCTAGGAACAATGTGTTTAAATATCCATCCGCATATCATTATTATATTTATTTACTTACGTGCCTTATTATGTGTTTAGAATGCATGTTTAAGGGTGTATGATGATGAGACCTTAACAAAGATAATTAATTGGTTGCCAATTGTACGCGAAAAACCCTCAACATCATATTAAGCGTTTTTCCTTCCATTGAGTGATTCTTACTCAAGATCCAAGACTGGAATTGGTTTGTTGGCCAAAGTCAAGACCTTTGTCTGTCGATGATGTGTTTGAATCATGAAGGCTTTGTTGCATATCGGTGTCTTGTCCAAGTTGTGATTTGTTGGCCAAAGTCAAGATCACTTCTTGTCCATCGACATTGATTACGAAGCTTTCCAAGGTCAATGGGTTCCGCTTAACTGGGATCATTAAGTTTGTTGTGCCAAAGCCAAGGCTTAGTTGATTCAGAGGAAAAAGGTTAGGCAATACATTGGATATATTGGCATATATAAGATATATGTTTCGGACTTGGATGTCCACCTACTGGATCTAGGAATTGGATGGGATCCAATTGATCTTAGAGATCTACCAGTTTATTATCATACAATTTGTTGGCCAAAGTCAAGATTGTGTGTTATTTAACGGGATCCTAGCCCACTAGGAAACAAGGTTTCTCGAGTACTCCACAGAGGGTTAGAGGCTCGCCGAAAAATAGCGGGAGACAATTATTAAAATTGCAATATTCGTTTAGTTACTTGCCATACGCGCTCATTTCAAATATTTCGTCAAATAAATTATTTATTAGTTGGACTAATATTTAATGTTGTTTTAATTAAACAGTTGGACTGTATTCAAACTATTTCATTTATAGTTGATTATATAATTGGATTATAGTAATCAATATATTTGAATTAACCATTTCAATTAATAGTTGATTTTATAATTGGATTATAGTAATCAATATAATTGAATTTAACCAACTTAAATTATAGTTGATTATATAGTTGGACTATAGTAATCATTATAATGAATAGTACCTAAAATCGTTGATTAAATAGTTGGACTATTAGAATCAAGATAATTGAAATATTGGTGTTTAAAACATAATCCTGGGTGAAAATGTATTTAAACAACTTTAATTTTCAAATTGGGAATAAAGAATCAGGATAGTCCTGAAAACTAAGAAGTTACTTTATTTGATAAAATAACATCTTAGGCCTAAGCCCGGAGATAAGCAAATAGTAGAGCATGATCTTTGGAAGATTCATGTAATGATAACTTTAGTGCTTAATCCATTAAGCTTGCCAAATAGAATCCTTAGTTTCTTAATCAGAACTAAGGATTAGATCCTTATAGTATGATAATGAAATTGAAGGATCTTCATAGATCTATTTTAGATCTTAGAAGTACTAAATTGCAATAGTAAACTCTTGGAGAGTTAATGGCTATTCTCAAGGAGATAAAGCCAAAGTTTGCAATAAGGCAAGAGGCGCAAGACGCATCTTACTTCGATATTCTAGAAGGCCATGTCTTGGCCAGAGGCTTCTGAAGTGTGGGAAAAAAGGGCAAAGACAAAGTCATTATAATGTTCTGGGAAGACAAAGGACATATCCCAAAATGTCTTGCTAAATTGTGACAAACGGGGACACGGAAGCGTGACTGCCATATGGACAAGGTAGACATGAAGGAATAGAAGATGGTGCAAGGCTCCGACTTCAAATATGTTTGTCATAAACATGTTCACTACTAATATTAAAATTGGATTTTAGATACTAGAAGTGGTAAATAAATATGTACTGGTGTGCAGAATCTGCTATTAGCAGGATACTGACTTCAGATGAGATTAATCTACGAATAGGAAACGGGACGAAAGTTGTTGTTTTAACCGTAGATACCTAAGTTTAGGAACTACCCTTCGGGTATGTACTTAAATTAGGAAACTGTTAAAATGTAACTAGTTTGACTAGAAATATTATCTCTATATCAGGGTTTAATCCGTTGTGGATATACCTTTATATTCTAGAACACTAAAGTGTTTTATTTTATAAAGATGATATTGATATAAGCACATTAGATGTGAATAACAATTTATATTTTGAATATAAATAAATCTCGAACATATGACATGACAAACAAATAGCTCAAACTGAGTTAATCAGTTGAGACTTATATGTGGCATAGTTGTCTAGGACACAATTAACAAGACTCGTATATCCACACTTTTGAAGAGTGGATACTAGGACAGATTTGATTCCATTCAAATAATGTCTACGAATCTAGTTTATTGGGCAAAGTGCCTAAAACACTCTTTACTTGGTAAAAGTGAAAGTGCCACCGATCTGTTAACCCTCATTCATAGTGACGTAAGTGGGCCCATATCTAACTAGGCTAGAGGTGGATATGAATGTTTCGTGACCTTTACGGATGTGGCATCGCTTTATGGTTATGTGTTTCTTTTGAAACACGAATCGAAAACTTTTGATGAAATCAAAGAGTTTCGACACGAAGTAGACAAACAGATCGGCAATAGTATTAAAACCATCACGGTTAGACCTTGATGAAAATACTTAAGCAATAAGTTTCTCATATACTTGAAAGAGTATAGTATTCTTTCAATGAGGACTCCTCCTGGAACACGTCAGTTTGACGGTGTGTCCGAACAGAGAAACTGAATTTTATTGGACATGATAAGGTTAATCATGAGTCGCTCTGAGCTACCATTTCCTTCAACGGATACACATAAACAGTGCATAACTTATTTTGAATAAGGTTCCATAAAAATCTGTTAGACAGACTTCATATTAGATATTAACAGGATAGAAACCAGGTTTTCTCATTCCTGAAGATTTGGGAATGCTAGGCATATGTTTTGATGATACCAAACTAGAACCTAAATTGGATAAGTGCCTAATTGTAGGTTAACCTAGGGAAACCGAAGTATAGTACTTATACAACTCACAAGAGAACAATGTAATTGTTGCTCGCCATGCGGTTTTCCTAAGAGGAATACTTATATGCAGTGGTAAGTGGGAGGATAGTAAAACTCGATTTAAATCAGAGTAATACTATTCCAGGCACCGATTCCTTAATGGAACACAAATAGTTCATTAAGGATGAAACTATACCAATAATCTTCGAATACAGAAGAACCAAGTAAGTCGGAGAGAGTCAAAAACAACCTAGGAGGTATGGGTTTCTGATCTCACCTCATAAAGATGTCAATCTTTTGAGGAATACGAACTGACTACGTATGAGGAAGTGATACAAGGTATCGACTCCCTATTATGATAAAGTTCCATGAAGTTCGAAATGGATTCCATGTTAACAACCAAGTTTGGATACTAGTTGTTGTACCGCAAGGCATTGTGCCTATTGGTACATAGTCTTCAAGGAAGACATACATGGAAGGCAACATACCAACGTACTAAGCTAGGCTTGTAGTGAAAAGGTATCGTTATCAACATTGTGTCGATTACGACGAAACCTTTTACCGGTTGCCATTGTTAAATCCATTTGGACAATGCTTGCTAAAGTTGCATATGAATGCCAAAACTGCTTTCCTTAACGAAAACCCTTTTGGAGGATATTTACAACAATCTGACGGTTTTGTCGTACCAAAACTAGCAAACAAGGTTTCCAGGTTATTCGATCCATGGATGGATTGAAGCAAACATTGCGTTCTTGGAATTATCGTTTTGATGTAATCATAATTGTGTATGATTTAATTCAAAATGAAAATGATCCTTATGAGTGGGAGCGCACTGACAATGAATGTCCTGTAAAATAATGACATATCATTTCTTGGAAAATGATATTCCCATAATAATACAATTAGTGAAAGCTTGGCTTTCATGAAAATTCTCCGTAAAATTCTTGGGAGAAACAACCTTTATTCTAGGAATAAGGATCTACTGGGATAAATCTAAAATTTGTTGGCACTCTCCGAGAACTCGTGCATTGAAATATATGTACGCGACCTGGTGTCTCATATGCTTTGAGCATATGGAGTCACAATCAGGCCAATCCAAGTGATAGTCACTAGATTTATGTTAAGAACATCCTTATGTATCTTAGATGATCTAAGGATGCTTTCTTAAGTTATGGAGAAGGAGAACTTGAAGTGACTGGGTTCACTGCTGCAAGTTTCCTAACCGATAAAAATGACTATAAGTCGTAATATTGGATACTATATAGTTTGAATAACGGAACAGTGAGCTGGAAATCTTCCATGCAAGATACTGTTTCCGAATAAAACACAAAAGCGGAATATTGCTGCAGCTGAGGCAGCAATAGAAGCCTTATGGATTGATAATAATCCTAATCAGATTAGGAGTAGTTCTGTTAGCAGCTGAGATAGCCTATACACAGGCTAAAGAATTAATGGTCTCATCAACGATCCAGATATATACTTGAATTATACATTTGATTCGTTCGGATCATACATCGTGGCGATGTGATGATCGAATAAATCGCATCAGATGAAAACCATGCAAATCCACTGACGAAAGCCTTTCCTCAGCAGAAATTTGAGCAAACCGTACATAGTTCGGGTGTAGGACACTTGAGTGATTGGCTATGTGCCAAGTGGGAGATTGTTGGACAGTTATGACCCATAGCATCACTATTTGTACAGATCATGGTGTTGTTGTACAAATTAACTATGTGACAAGGAAATTGCTCTTCTATCATTTGTAATTAGATTACCAAGATGTATAAATGATAGAAGGTCCATATGATTAGTTTCGGATTGAGATGATATGAGACAGTATCAATCCATAAAGGTTTAATCATTAATATCCCTAGTCGTAGTATTATCGAGATTGGACATCGATAATACGGAATAGACTAGTATTACACTTGTGCGCGTTGTGGGAGCATAACGACATAGTTCTCATATATTTGGGTATAGGATACTCATGCAAGTGTAGTAGGAGGTTGTGTTTTACCGATGGTACGGAAAACAGCTTCGCTCTGGATAGACCCCTCGGAATTCCATTGGTAGTATGACTATGTGTCTATGGAAGTCCGAATCAGGGTAGGTGTATTTGGTCTTAACCTGAGACTTACACCGCTAATACTTGCGACAATCAATGTACTTTGGTTTTGGTCGTCCAGGGCTTTAACAGGTTCTGTGTACACCACTTCTGGGTATATTGAGAATCGTAGTGTATTGGGTGTGATGTCGAGATGGAAGTATCACTCAAGTCATAGTGGAGATGATGATCACGTAGGATACATAACTGGTTTTCTTATATGCTGCAGCTATCGGGATATTATGACTAGGTCATGTTTATCCGATTATAGAGACTCGTTACCAGAGATCCGATATGTGCTTCGTACTGGGCAGACACATTTTCAGCTCCTGGCCTTGCACGTGACATCTGATACTAGATCGTAATACACAATACTATGTATACTACACCTGATATAGATCACATATTCCTGTAAGGATATTTCTGGAGAATTGGGTAGGCATGGCGCTTTGCTAGAAGCCAACCTTGTCTTGTAAATCGGTAAAAACGTACTACTAGGTACGTACGTGTTCGGATAGTCTGACGACCAGATTTACTGCCAACATATCCGGGATCTCATGGGTCGCTTTTTGAAGATTCACCGATGACGTATGACTCACACTTTATTAATATAGGATTAATTAGATGAGAGAGAAAATTTATCTGGGATTATTGCGGAGATATTTTATCTGGGATAAAATATTTTTTAAAGAGAGAGAACGATTAATTTGGAATTAATCGATAAATTAATATATTCGATATGTTAAACGAAATTGGATGTCGACGCGGAATTAAAATTAGATTTTAATTCGGGCGAACGAGTTAATTTAGAATTAATTCGTTAGCGACGTGAATAGTAATTTTGCTAGGCATAATTATTTAATTACGTCGCAACGGAAAATTCGTTAATTTGGAATTAACGAACCCGAGCCCTGGAGTGTTTGCGGGCGCACTCGCATTGTGAATTATAGTGCGGCCCACAAGTCACATCAAGCGTCAAATCATTAGTCACATCAAGCCTCAAATCATTAGTCACTTTGAGTGATATGACAACTTGTCACTTGATTGATTGATGGAGGTGGTTGGATGGCTTTAATGCCATTTACCAAATTTTGAATTTGGTATATCTTAATTGATTTTGGAAAATCAAATTAACCTAACACATTTCTCTATTCTCTCTTCACGCCCAATGGGCTGTTTTTTCTTCTTCATTTTTCTGGTTTCACCGTGAGTTGAAGGAGAAGCAAAGGAAATTTTGTGGCAAAATTTTCGGAGTGCTAGCACGCTTTAGGAGTCTTGCGAAGGTGATAGGGAACCGATTTGTGAGCATGGAATTGCAACACAAAGCTTGGAGCTTGGTGGATCATCCATGGCCAAATTTGGAGGAGCACAAAAAGCCCACTGCCGTGAGCACCTTGGAGGAAGAAAATATTTTTTGTGTTCGTCGCATCGCTCAACCGATCATTGTAAGTATTCAGAACCTTCTTTGATGTATTCACATGTGTTTCATTGCTTAAATTTATCCTTGGGACTTAATAGAAACCCAACAAAACCTTTGGCAACGAGTCTGGCATTGTGACGTTCAAGATTGCCATTTGACTCGCGCTTGGTCTTGAAGACCCATTTACACCCAACTCGCTTACATCCTTCAGGAAATTCAACATGGTCCCAAACATCATTGTGATACATTTATCTTATCTCTTCTTTCATGGCGTCTAACCACTTAGCAGAACTACTACTTTCTATGGCTTGTGAAAATGAAATAGGATCATCATCAATTCCTAAGTCAAATTCTGACTCTTGCAGATAAACCACATAATCATCACAAATCACAGATCTTCTTTGCCTTACAGATCTTTAATCGGTGATATCACTCACGTAACGCAAGCGCACATATCGCTCAAGTAGTATAAAATGTATCTATCCCACAATGACTTAATTCCTAAGCTATTAATTTATGAAGCCAAATATTTACGAGTATCTAATAGATCGGTTGTTTGATTGATTGGTGATTTTAAACTAAAACAAGTAAATAAAACAGTGCGAATGTAAGTGAAATGAAAATTCAATATTATAAAACTATCTAGGGTTGTGAGTTCTTCTAATAGCTTTTAAAGATGAAGTGGTTATCTCATGTTTGTGCAATATAACGGTTTATTAACCTGGAACACGAAATTGTGCAAAAGCCTATGTCGATGGTCATATGCAAACACCCAAATAACCCAATTAATCATATATCTATGTTAACCAAGTTACCTGAATTCATTAAGACCAAGTTCCAATTGTGGCTACCCCACCCGACAGGTATATGTCTATCCTGGAAGGAAATCTATTAAGGGGTATCTAATCCTTAAGGGAGATCGTGGGATATTAAGTCTGAGACTGAAACCTAAAATCTCTTCGTCAAGTTCATTTTAAGTTTACCAGATCAATCTTATTAATGACCAGTTAACAAGAAGCATTAAGCTTAAGACTCAATAAATAAACCTTTATATTACCCAAGACATAAAATAACCCTTTATAAACCGGTGATATTGGAATTCATCACAACCCCAGATATGATATTTAGTTACAACACATATCTAGGACCAGTAAAAACTTAAATAAAGTAAATGACATAAAGTTAAACTGGAAATTAAAAAGATAAATAAATAATAAAATAAAATGATGGGGTTAGAGGATCCACTTTTATTACTTCTAATTTAGACATCTCCCTTATTATAATATATAAACTGATAGTATATCGCTGTATCCTGATTAAGTCAAATTATGATTAATTCCAACCGACCATAAAGGCGGTATCCAATTTAGTCAAGTTAAAATCAATTTAATTAAGTCCAACAGACCATAAAGGCGGTATCCCATTAAGTCTGGTTTTAAAATAGTTTATATATTATAATTAATGGAGATTAATCTAAATATTAGTAATAAAAGCTTTACCCTTCACCCCAACAGAGGGGAGTTACCTCCTCATACTGAAAAGTAAAATAAAGACATGAAAAGTAAAATAAAGAAAAAACTATTGCGAAAATAAAAATTAAATACAAAAAGCTGTAAATAAACAAACAAGATACAATTTAGTATTATTAAGGAAATCCCTAGAAGAATGTATGAATTTTCCTTCTGATTTCAGCTTCAATTTATAGGAAAATTTCTACCCAGCGCGTCGCGATGTAAAACACTTGCGCGTCGCGACGCGCCACTGATTCAACGCGATGATGACACGTGTCTGTCGGTCGAATTATTGGCTCGGCATCACGATGTAGAAGGTTGTGCGCGACGCGACGCTAACATCAGCAATGACATGTATTTTCGACAGCATAGGATGATGACACGTGTCTGACCCATTTTAGTAAGATTACTATGATATTGAAACGTGGTAGGTGCCTTTTTGCAAGTGCATGATAGTAAGTTTCTCTGATTTTGACACGTGTCTGGTGCACGTTAGATGTATTTTAGCAGATGACGCATTTTAGCAAACGGCGCATTTTAGTAAGAGTCATTTTGTTTTATTCATCTATAAAATAACACAAAACACATCAAAATATTCACAAAACTCAAGAAACTATACAAAATATTAAGTAAAAGGGACGGTAAATATTGATATATTTACCGCTCATCCCACCCCCAAACCTAACATTTTACTAGTCCTCGAGCAAAACAACAAAATAAAATGCAATAAACAACTTTAAAATAAAATTAATCTAAACCACTTTCGTAGGGATCACGGTTGCATTTAGTGTATGAAATAAGCCTTTAAACCCCTAGGTGTCCCTAGTGGACGAGTTGTAGTCTCGTGAGGGCTTACATTGGCGGTACCCACAAATGTCAATCTAATGCACACAAAAGCAAAAAGACAAAAGAAAAGAGAATAAACAAGTTAGTGACTAAACAAGTGAAACTTCTTATCCAAGTTAATAACTGTTTTCTTTCTTTCTAAATTTCCAAATAAGTAAATTCTCTATTATTTTTACCATTCTCCATATACACAACCAACAAAGTATTAATCAACTCATTATGCCCACAATATTCATAAGTGTAGTTGAAAAGAGAGTAATATTTTAGTCCTAAAGTTATATCAGAATTCACACCTTTTTAGCAATGGAATTATTTATTTATTTATTTATTTACAATATCTTCAATCCATGTAGCGAGCTTTAGGTCAGTGACTCCCAAACTAGTTGGCTTTAGAGCACTAGGTGTTAAGACACCCTTACAAACTTAATTACTCGGATTTCAGATATCTTTCTCTCTCTTCATGTATCGAGTTTTGGGTCAGTGACTCCCAAGCAAGTTGGCTTTCGGGCACTAGGTGTTAAAACACCCATACAGACTTAATTACTCGGATCTTAGATGTTTATTTATTTTTTGATTTTTTTGAAAATGTTTTACTAAAAACCATGCAAAAATAACACAACAGAAAAATAAAAATAAAATACTAATCAACTATTCCCCTCCCACAAGAAGAAGAGTTTAGAAGACAATACCTTGTTAGCTGAAATTCGACATCTAAAAAGAAAATTAAAGGTTAAGATCTAGATTTATCCGACGCTTCTTACCACGATCATTATCGGACCAGTTTATATTGGAAAGGATAGGGTCAATTTGTGGTTCAAAAGATAAGATTTGGTCAATTATATCATAGGCAGTTATGGCAGTGAATGGGATTTCTTTTATATGTTTTGACACGAACCCATTTCTCCGGGCATCATCAAGAAGCACGCAAAGAAAATCATAAAATCCTTCAGCACTAAGCAGTCCAATTGGTTTCTGGTGTATATTCAAGTTCGCCCAAGATAGCACTGTAAAAATTTCCTCCATCGTGCCCAAGCCACTTGGCAAAGCAATAAAAGCATCAGCACGGTTAATCATTTCTATCAGTCGTTCAGACATACCTGGTACGATAAGTTCCTCTCCGTTTGATGGTCCTATAAGATTTGCCTCCGCCAAAGTTTTTGGGATGATTCCCAAGACTTGACTACCTCCTTCTTGTACGGCCCTTGAAATGATCCACATTAGTCCAAGATTGCCACCGCCATATACTAAGTGCATATTCCTTTCATCTATGACTCTACCCAATTCTTGTGCTGCCACAACGAATTCTGGTTTAGAACCAACTATAGTACCACAAAACACACATATGTTTACAACTCGTCTTCCTGAAGTTGCTTCCATATTTTTTTTAATTTTATTTTTCAACTATGGATGTCTTCAAGAGTGCAATGATGAGCTGAATTTATAGAACCTGAAAAATGGTGAGTAATAATAGCACTAGTACCTGCAAAATGACAATTATTAACTAAACAGTAAAATAAATCGTGAAAGTCAAAACGTATGGATCTTGTCGGAGAAAATAAAAGAAAATAACAAAAAAAATCACAATTATTAGTTAAAGACAAAAAAATAATAATATTTACAAGAAGCATAATCTTTATTGACATCTACGCGTCAAGGACAAGCTTCCCATCCAATTTTCTTATAAATTGGCAAACATGGTCATTTAGAGTCAGATTCCCGAAACTTAACTGTTGTCTTTGTTTTCGAAATTGTGTATGTAACATGCGAATTGCGTGATACACATATCCACTGGGATGTGTCTCAAGAGTCAATGATATGTCATCTAAAGACTCCTTACTTATGCCATCCCTAATGAATTTAATTTTATCTTCACGGTTATCAGATACCATTCCTAAAGAACGACAAGAGTAGTATTACATGTCATGCGTGCACATTTATAGCAAACACCAATTCTTTTAGCTTTTCTCTTTTTAGCATAGGTGTTTTTTCCAAAACCATGCAGATATGAAATAAAAAATTCAGGAGACTCACCTGCCAATCAGACCCGTGCTTCAATAATCCAACGAATGTCATTAGGAATACCTTTGATCATCAGAAGTCTCATTCGTTCCATACGAGCTTTGTAGACATTTATCAGAGAGTTTTGAGGGAGAGAATGAAATTGCTTGTGAAGATTTGCGAGAACTTCTTCCATCCTGAAATGTGACTTTACCTACAAAAAAAAATAAAACACACACAAATAAAACACACCAAATCTTAATATATACACAATTTGCATGGGTTGCCTCCCTACTAGCGCTAAGTTTAACGTCATTAGCTAAACATGACTGTCCAAACGTTAGGCTGGATCTGAAAGTGTGACACTCTTTTTTCGTCACTCAAATGATTCTCCCGAGTAGTGCTTGACACACTGACTGTTAACTTTGAATGTATCGTTGTTTTGGGATCAAGTAACTCAACAGCTCCGTATGGTAAAACCTGAGTAATCACAAATGGATCTGACTACCTTGATTTAAGCTTTCCATGGAAACGTTTCAACCTTGAATTGTATAACAACCACCTGCTGCCTTGGTTCCAATTGTCTACACATATTTTTCGATCATGCCATTTCTTTTTATGTTCTTTGTATAGTCTAGCATTCTCATAAGCCTGTAGGCGAAATTCCTCCAATTTGTTAAGTTGGTGGAGCCTTTTCTCTCCTACTACTTATGGATCAAGATTTAACTTCTTCAATTCCCAGTACGCTTTGTGTTCAAGCTCCACTGGTAGATGGCATGCTTTTCCAAACACCATTTGATATGGAGACATACCAATGGGTATCTTTTAAGCTGTCCGGTAGGCCCATAATGCATCATCTAGTTTTGTAGACCAGTCATTCCTTGTTGATCCAACGATTCTCTCCAAGATTCTTTTGACCTCGCTGTTGAAACTTCAACCTATCCATTTGACCGCTGATGATAAGTAGTGGCAATCTTTATGAGTAACTCCATATTTGGATAGGAGTGCATCGAAGTATCTGTTGCAGAAATGTGTTCCACCACCACTGATAATTGCCCGAGGTGTCCGAAGCGAGTGAAAATATTCTTTTTAAGAAATTTTATCACTACTTTTGAATCATTTGGGTGTGTAGTGCTATTACTTCAACCCATTTGGAGACGTAGTCTACTGCAACTAGAATGTAGATGTTCGAATGATGGAACAAAAGGTCCCATAAATCAATCCCCCATACATCAAATATCTCTACCTCCAGAATGTTTTACAGAGGTCCTTCATTTCTCCTCGAAATATTTCCCTTTCTTTGGCACCTGCCACATTGAAGAGAAAATAAGTAAGCATCTTTAAACAGAGTAGGCCAGAACAAAACTGATTGTAGGAATTTGGCTACAATTTTATTTCCGCTGAAGTGTCTGTCGTAAGGTGATGAATGACAATGCTGCAGGACACTATTGACCTCCTCCTGTGGAACACAACGTCTCAGTAATGATCATCACATTGTTTGAACATGTACGGTTCA